>BLAZ01001305.1:1768839-1772092 GCA_014633955.1 Acropora tenuis
ACCTTGGACACGTTCATGAACATTTTTAGTCTTCACGATTTTGTAAAGAACGATCGTTGGGTCTCGCAGTGGTTCCAACATTTAGTGGAACGCGATATGACCTGGCATCGCTTCAAACAGGTTGGACAAGCGAATCATGTCCCCGTTGGATTGTGAGACATGGTGATGTTACAAGAAAAAAATATGTTTTGAGCAAACTGTGGTGTTGTTGGCTTTGTGGCCCAACGGGATAAGGCGTCCGAATCGGAAGATTTCAAGTTCGAATCCTGGCAGAGTCCGTTTTTTTCGGTGTATATAAAAAAGACCTTCCCACTCGAACCGATCGTCACAAAAAACATGTTTCGTACACCGGCGAATATCTTGGTGGTGGGTTCATCGGGAAGCGGGAAGACCGTGTTTGTGTCTGAACTGTTGAAAGAACCTCATCGTTATTTTCGACCCGTCCCTAAACGTTTGCATTATTGTTATGGCGTCATGCAACCCTTATTGCAAGAACTGCGTGATGGCTATAAGGTCGGACTGCACGAAGGGTTACCCATCGGTACCCATCGGATCTGACACGTTGGTTTGGGAACGAAGGTGGGATATTGGTATTGGACGACCTGATGACCGAAGGGGGTAACGACAAACAGGTGTTGGATCTCTTCACTAAACATTCGCATCATCGGAACATCACGGTGATTTACCTATGTCAAGATATGTTTCCCCGGGAAAAATATGCCAAGACCATCAACCGTCAAGCGCATTACATCGTTGCTTTCAAGAGTCCTCGCGATAAGTTGGGTTTGAAGAATTTACTCTTGCAAGCGTTTCCCAATCGATGGAAAGACGTGATGGAGATCTTTGACAGAGCCACGCGTCGACCGTTTGGGTACATCATGTTGGATTTACATCCGGCATCGGACGATCGCATGCGCGTGTTTGCAGATCTGCTACATAAAGAGGGTATCACGAAAGGCTACCGCATAAGAGAGGATGACGACCCGACGAGAGCAACGTGAGGAGGCCAGTCGACGTCGTCGTCGAGAAGCCGAAACCAGTCAAGCGCGTATGTTAAGTGCTCGTTTAGGAGAAACGCATAGCCCTCGAGATTTGGAAAGGATGGATACACCGTCGCCGTTACCCAGTAGTCCGGTAGGACGATTGAACCGGATAGAAGCCATGCAAGCGGGTCAACGACAACGCACGCCCCTCTCGCCCACGGTCAATATCATCAACCAAGGTTTTGATTTTTCACCGGCTTCGTTTGAAGAGCTCTCCCCTGAATCCCAATCCATTTGGGATAGTTTGATGCCGCCGCCGCCTGCTCCGCGTACGTCGTCCCCGGCCGGAGTGGGTGTGCCCGCTCGGAATGTGAGTCAATCCCCCATCCCTAGCGTACGAGGCCCTGTTTCGGCTAGACCGACGCAAGGGGGTAAACAACCTCGACGGAGACCACGACCACCACCACCGGGCGGAGGTGAGGGCTTTGGTGATGATGACGATGGAGGAGGACCGAGTAATGGGGGCGACACACCTCGATCTAGGCGGAGTGGGGTACCATCGGATCGTGGGGATTTACAAGATGCCTTCGACCAGATGTCGGACAGGGAACGACAACGTTTGCGTAAAAAGAACGTGCAATCGGTGACGCATACCATTACCATTACCACTGTATATAAAGACAGACGACCACCGAGTGTGAGTCGTACTTCCACGCGAGAATCACCGTCACCCAATCCAAACAGTGTATGAAATATGACGACACGAGTCCGACAACGGCGACCCAGGGTACTACCCCGTAAAGGACGCCAACCCCTGCCGCAATTTGGGGCAGGTAGCAACGTAACGTTGGGTGATGTTATTGCGGCCATGTTTGGTGTGAAAAACCCGTCTCGGCAACGAGGTGTGAACTTGATGAAGGAACTGATGATGGCATCGCAACCCAAGACCGTGAGACGGCAACGTGGTAGAGCTATGCCTGCATGGCTTGACGCGATGGATCAGCGATTCGAAGTTGGCACAACCCTAATTACAAAGATAGACAACGTGGCGCGGGCCTACTCAGTATCTTTACACGGCCGTTGTTACGACTCTTTGGTAAGAAAGTCACCAAACAAGCAGCCAAGGCCGTGGCCAAACGAGTGGCGAAAAAAGCGTCCAAAAAAGCAGCCACGGGAGCGTTGACTGCTGGCGCGAGTTGGGCGACACAGAAAGCCTTGGATCGGATATAAAAGGACGTGGTGTGTTGACGTCACGAGACAGACAGTAATGGCAGGTATCCGTAGACGCCGACGACGTGCGACACGTACGAGACGATTGATGGGAAGTGGAATGCATGTCGTGCGGCGCCCTCGTCGCCAACGCGGTGGAAGGATGCATTACACTAGACGTCGACTACAAAAAGGCGAAGGGATCCTCGGGGACGCCCTCAAATTCTTGGAGCTGGACTTTTTGCCTTAAAAAACAGGACGAGTAAAAAAAAAAACAACCGACGTCACGATGAGTCGTATGGTTCGGGTTAAACGACACGTGCCTTTTTTACAAAGTCTGGTACGTCAAGCCAAAGGCAAACAACGCGACGCTTTACTACGAGCGGCCAATGCCGATCAGATCAATGCTGTGAGTGAAATGGTACTGAATGTCTTGACCAACGATCAATTCCCCGTACGACTCGACTTGGTGGCGCGGCTACAACCAAATAAAAAGGCCCTGCGCGAACTGAGGAAAAAGAAAAATTCCGTGAAACGACGACGTGAGATCTTATTGAAACACAAAGGAGGGCGTTTTTGGAACAGTTTGGATCGAGTATGTCGCTGTCTGAACATAATTATGATACGTTTGTTGACGACCTTGTTCATGATCTTGAGACGAACCCCGGAATGGATGGAACGGATGCGACCCCACATGGCTCGTCTTCAATTCGCTTGGAAAGATTTGAAACAGATCATGAAATCGTGCAAGAGTCGTCGGTTTGGTAATACGAATCATGCCGAACGACCACCTACACCCGGTCCTATGGAACTGAAAGACATCGTCGTTCGAAAAGACCAGAAAAAAGACGCATAAAAGTGTGACTACGAGCTTGGAAGTGATTCATTTGGGGTGTGGGACCATGGAAGAAATGCTCATCATTCCCCGGGCGGAAGCCCCAGAATTGGTACAAGAACATAGTGCTATGCTCATGGAAGATTGACGTTTGTCCCATGCGGCGCGTGTGGCTGCTAAGCAGGAACGTTTATTGAACGATCCCACTTTACCGGACGACGTGGCC
>BLAZ01001305.1:1772102-1774602 GCA_014633955.1 Acropora tenuis
CTTGTAAAGAAAGCGCTATTGGTTGTGTTGACAATGTGTTGAGCTTTGTTACACCGGGGAGACACATTGTCCTTTGTTTTCAACGCTTTGTGCAGCATTTGGATCAAACGTTGGAAAAAGTTGTCAACGCGTTGAGAAACATTTTTCATCCATTCTTACTTTCGTTGAACATTTTCAACGTTTTTACAATGAAACGAATAACATTACAAATGCGTTAAAAACCATTATCAACGCATTGCAATGCATTGTCAACGCATTTAAAATGCATTGTCAACGCATTCAAAATGCATTACAACGCTGTTTTCGTTAAGCCCGGTTTTCCCAAATAGGGTCACATATATGCCGTGTGTGCCTCGATAGCATCGATCGTGCACAAGCCCGTAGGGTACGATGACAGTTGCCGTACATACAATACCAATACGCCGCGGGACCTTGATCGTTTGGTCCGAGGAGGGCCATCGTCTCAGGACTCAACGTCTACTCTCTCAGGGTCATAGGCTGTAAAAAGGCGCAAACATGCGTGAGAAAGGAGAGAAACCCACGCAACGACGATGACGACCGCTATACCATCTAGGGCATCGTGGTCGATGACGTTTTAGTTCCACGTAAATAAAGTCAAAGGGGTGATAACAACGCACGCATAAAGACATATTAGAATCCCCATGTGGGCAACGCCACCAGGACAAGTCACGATTCGTCGGGTCGTCGTTCAAAGGCCACGAAACGACGACCATGATCTATAAAAAAAACAAAACATAGTCAAAGGTCCGGCTCCAGTGAGAACGCATCCTATGACATCCACGAGTACACGTAATGATGTATGCAACGCATGACCTATCAATTAAAAATCAAAATCTAATCAAAGATCCGGCTCTGGTGGTCGCATAGCGGCGCCAGGGTGAACGCATCCAACACTTCCACGTAAGACATCGAACCCCATGACATCTACGACAGATGATATGACCAATCCGTACGGGTGGTAGCGGCCAATTGAGATGACGGTAACTCCGACACACCTCGGGGCAACCCTCGTGATAACAAACCCATACCAAGAACTCCGAGTAATGATGGATGCAGCGCATGACCTATCAATCACAATCGCAATTATCACAATGACTTGTAATACAGTTCCAGATTCAGTTCCCCCATGCATGACGGTATAGGACACCGTGACATCGATAACAGATCGGATGACCAAACCAGAGGGCTTTGCCTTCCCACTTGTTCGTGGTTTTCAAATAAGTGTCCCATCGGCGTGGGGTGTCACAGGCCCGACATTTCCAATATGCGATGTTGTCGTCATGGAGGTACCACTCAGTATGCATCACCTACGGACCAAATAAAAGTGATATCGACCTTATATCACTAGCACGGAACTGATGTCCTCACGAGCACACGACGGCCAGGGGCAGTTCCATTTCCAATAGTGTACTTGGGTCGACCAGCCATTATAGGCATAGTGGAATTGGGCGCTCATGATCTACGACAAACAAAGAGGTGCCTTAGTGTCCGTACGTAATGCAAAACGAGCGACCCTCCGATCGCATCTCCAGACAAAGGGTTCGTAACCACCCACGTCGACGACTTGGACACCAAACGTGATGTTGAAACCCATCGGTGTGGTCCACCACGCATACGTCGTAAGGGGTCAATGTCTATAACACAAAAAAAAAACCAAGACTTACCGGTGACGAATGCGTAACCAGGGCGTAGTCGAGCGGCCTGGCCTGCCACTTGGGTCAATGTCATGGCGGGTCCGTCTGCCTCGCGTCGACGACTATAGACACCGCAGCACGGAAAGCTGTGGAACTGGTTTTGCGCTCGATCCACTTGTAAACAATGCGTGCAAAGATGCACATAATATTGGCAATTGTCCCACTCTGAGCGATGGGATGCATCGTTGGGGCAAAGACATCGAAACCAAGTGGTTCTCGGGTCTCTCAACCACACCCACATGATCTAAGAGGGGGAACGAAAAAAAAACGTGTGTAAATTTCCTGTAACCAGCATACAATAAAAAATAAACAATCACCGTGTTGAGAACGGAACAGCGTGGTAATAATCGGAATTCCTCGTGCACGTTCGCCCAGCCCATCTCTTTCTTGTCCTGCACCACACCCCAACTGTTCAATTAAACGATGTAAGTCACGATATGTTCGTCCAAGAGGTCCAGGTACGACGCATCCGAGGCCGACACGCCGGTTCGGGTGATGGCCCAACGCCAAAGACTACATTTGACACGAGGATCTAATCGTTCTGATATTTCGACCGCAGCGCGATCCTCGGGCGCGTCCGTCTTCTTCTTCTTCTTCTGCCAACGCATCGTATCGACTCGTTGCCATTCGCCCCATAGGGTATTCAACATGAATTTCGCCTAGGCCATATTTGCTTGGGTCACAACTCGTCGCTCTTTCCACTCTATATACACACGAGAACCGCCCCATCGACCCTCGAGACCCTTCAAAGGGGGGATACCCCCCATCCCCCTCCTCATCGCCCC
>BLAZ01001305.1:1784602-1787102 GCA_014633955.1 Acropora tenuis
TACGGGCATTTCTTTTTTACCCTTGCGACAGTCTGCAGTTGTCAGCAAATCGTCTTACCCATCCTGTCAAGCGCACTAGATGCTTGAGACTTGAGAATTCATTTGGGTTAATACGTGGGTTGGCAAAGGTCAGATGTGCACTGGTGGTCTTCAATCTCTCACGGTCCTCACACTTCTCTGCGTATAGTGGGCGGCAAACTGGGCCAAGCTGACTCATGTTCGCTCTTGCATCCAAAACTTGCTGTCAGTCAGTTCCTTTGCAGACAATCCCCTTGTTGGTAAGTCAGCTGGCTTACATGTTGCAGGTACGTGCCGCCATTGCTCTGGACTTGTAGTCCGCTGAATTTGGCCAATTCGGTTGGCTACAAAGTAATTAAATTCACGAGTCTGTCTCCGCACCCAGAGCCACACATTTTCTGAGTCAGTCCAATAGATTGTTCGGTCTACAGTCAATACTTTAAGGATACTCTGGGCATGGCCACTTGAGAGTAACGCACCCATGAACTCTAGACGGGGATTTGTCAACGCTTTTACGGGAGCCACACGACACTTTGAGACGATAAGGCGTGAAGAGCGAGTGCTGTCCGGATACTGGCACACCAAATAGGCACTTGAAGCGAAGGCATCTTTTGCGGCATCAGAAAAAAGATGTAAATAAACCTTCTCTGGGTTGGCCAAGCCTAGACAACGAGGAATAGCTATGTGGGATAGGTCTGGACGCTCTGAAACCCATTTCTCCCACTTGATTGTTAACTCTTTTGGCAGAACATCATCCCTTTCAATGCGCACCAGCCATTCAAATTTCTTGCATCAAGACGTTTGCTCGCATAGTGAATGGTTACAGGGACTGAAGTGGGTCAAATAGGGCTGCAATGGCACTCAGGACATTTCGCTTTGTGGGCTCTTTACGAGCACCAGGTAGTTCAACTTGAAAGGTGAAAATGTCTGGTTCTGTTTCCCACATCACTCCTAGGGTCTTGATTTTGGGGGTTCCCAACTTCGCGAATCTCAAGCCTTGGTTGTCTGTCTTCCACAAGGATATACTCAAGAACAGCTGTTTCATTTGAGGACCACTTCCTAAGCTTGAAGCTGGCCATAGATAACAAGTATGAGAGTTTGTGTCTGAGATTCTTAGCCTCTTCTACGGTTTCACATGAATCCAGCACGTCATTAACATGCGTGGCATTATCTACAGTCTCTGCAGCCTCTCGATAATCCGCACTATGTGTCTCTGCATGAACATGGAGGACGTGCTGAGAACAGAACGGAGATGCTGTATTTGCAAAGACAAGTTGCTGAAACTCATAGACATCTGGTTCTCTTGAAGTGTGAATTCATTTTCGAAACCACCTACTTGATGAAAATTTCCATTTTTTATCTTTCGATGCCTTTAAGGAAAACGTTTCTGTCAAAAGTAATTTCCTCCAGTACCAAAGTGTTGTAAATGCAGCCTCCAAAATGAAATCAATTTGTGCCGGCGGTCGGGCAGTAACAAATACTGTAGAAGATTTGAATAATTTGCTGGCTTCGACGGAGTTTTGCAAGGTAGCTTATAAAATGCTTATTAAGCAAATTGCTTCTACTCCACATAAAAGTCAAAGCAAATGGCTCTTTGATTGCAACTCTCAATCTTTGGACTATATAGATTGGCGTAGCTCACACAGTTTGGCTTTCTTGTGCACACAAGAATCCAGATTGCGAACCGTCCAGTTTAAATTCCTTCATATAAGAATAGTTACAAACAGCTATTTATTCAAAATTGGTATCGCATCTGATAATCTTTGCAGTTTCTGTAAAGAACGCTACGAAACTATTTTACATTTAATTTTGTTCTGGGATTGTACTTTTGTTCAAGCATTTTGGAACGAAATTAAACAGTGGATGAGTAAAAGGCCATGTTTTCCGAACGATGTTTTCTCCTTTCAATCCTGTTTAGGTTTTGTTGATAACGATTCAAATATTTTGTAGCATCACTTTCTCATTATCTGCAGATGTCACATCCACTGATCTAAGTTAATGCGCCTTTTTCTATCACCAGCTCTTTGCATACAAAACTTTCTAAACTGCTTATATCTATTCCTTTTTTTTACCTGATATTCTATTGTTTTTAAGGTATGGGGAGAACAACAACAGTGAATTTATGGAATAATTTTCTTCAATCTCTTTGAACCAATATCTGAACTAGTTTTTTAACAAATATATATGAGTGCAAATGAGTGCTTTTTGTACGGGTATATGTATATAAGAAATGCCAATGGCAGAGGACCTTGACGCATAGAGTAAGAACATCACTTCCACCGTTATGGAAACTGCAGTGGAGATCGCTTGAAGAGACAACACACTAAGACAGGGGAAGCTCTCCAGGGTAACAAGGCAACTTAGAGAGAAGCTTCGCCAGATGAGAAGAAATGGAACATGTGCAACATTTGTAGTACACTGAGATCTGCAAAACCATCAGACAACGCATGAACGAGAAAATAAATACCTACAACGAGGAAGA
>BLAZ01001306.1:13099-18099 GCA_014633955.1 Acropora tenuis
GTCGTATTCGCAAGGTAGAGCTTGATGAGTTCTGCCGATGGATCAGTGACGCCTGGGATGACATTCCACCAGAAATGGTTGCAAAGTCATTTCGTAAGTGTTGTATCACGAACGCATTGGATGGCACGGAAGATGATGAAATCTGGGAGGAGGAGTCCGACTCAGATATTTTCGAAGATCTGGATGAAATGGACGGCGATGACCAGTTGTACTATGGAGAATACTTTGAACATCAAAAAGCAGAAATTGATCCAGAATGCTTTGAGAACATTTTTGGTGAAAGTGATAGCGAGAACTTTCATGGTTTCTAGGCAAATACGACAGTAGTCGAACATTGAACACTTAACACTAGCCAATAAAATGAACTTTTAAATAATTCTCATAAATAGTTTTTTCTTTCAGATGTAAATCTATTCATATTGTGTGAAATACAGTCTTGATAACTCCAGCTTTGTCTCTTGTCTCTGGTGTCCTTCATTCTCCTGTGCTATTTTGGTTCAAATTCAGTTGTTTTTTGTTTTTTTTTTCAACAGTGGGCTTTAGCAATGAAGATAACCATTGTCAGTTATATGTAACATTAGAATTCTTAAAGTTTATTGTTAACATCTGTGAACAAACGAACAACTTTTTCTTTACTGACAAGAGTGCTTTTTCGACTTACAATTTTTTTCCCGAAATCATGCTTAAAAGTTGGGGGTGCGGCTTATACGCGAGTCTTTACGGTAAAATCCCTGGCAACTATCCACGAGTATGACAGAAAATATTGATGCAAATTCTGAAAAAAGTCCCTACGTCCTGTAACAGTGTTTGGAGCATAAATGTTCACTTAGTTGAATTGAAGGATCCGATCTTAATTACCGCACTGAAACGTCCATCAGAGTCAAATACAAATCCCAAAAGACCAGAAGCAACACCAGGCCATCTCTTACCAATATCGTCTGCCTGAGATTTACATGAGATATGAGCCTCTTGCAATAGAATAACGTCAAGGTCTAAATGGGACAATGCATTCAAAGCGAGATCCTGTTTGGCAGGCGTGACAAGCCCACGAACATTAAGCGTGGCAAACTTGAAGTTAAGAATTAATGGTGTCTAATTTTGTAGTGCTTACCACGCACCCGTATCCAGTCCTCATCTGAATCCGTTGAGTCCTCATCACTGGAGCTGGAGTGCCAGTCCTTGAGCCGGTGGTCCCGGTCCCGGTCCCGGTCCTGGTCCCGGTCCCTGTGGCGATCGTTGTCCCATGAGTGTTCATGCTGGTGATGGTGGTGGCGGCTCCGGTACCGGGCCCGCTCAAGATCTTGGTCGCACTCGCAAAAGAATGTGTAGGGATAACATCAGATCCCTGGAAATGCTCAGAATCAATATTAGCACTAAAAATAAGGTAAGGGCAGTGTCGTTCGCGGTGGTCATCTGAGAGGCAGAAAGAGCACAATATCGGCATCTCACACTCGTCGATTCCTTACAATTCAAGCAACGCACCAAAATGCAGTCCTTGGTTAAATGGCCGAGATCTCCACAGCGTCAGCTGGCCTTAGGCTGCCCAGGATACCAGATACGGACAAACTCACAAGCAATGCACACAGTGGATGGAATATTCTTTGCAACTCGCATACGCGCTGTATGGATGCCGTTTCAAAATAGAATCTGCGGGCAAATTGCGACGGAAGGAAAGAACCTTACCATAGGCAGACAGGCAGCCAATGATAACAGAGTCTGGCATCTCGTTTGGAGCACTGTAGATCTTAACTAATGTAACTCGGTTGTCACAGTCCACTATAAACATGCTGACCTGCAATAGTAATATACCACGCACTCAAAACATTGCTTTTCACCTCGGCAGAATGAAGTGCAATAACCCAAGTGCTCGTCGATAATCGGTGCTGGATGGACAGAATGTCCTCGTATTCTACCTTGGCATCAACAAGTCCCATAACAATGTCCTTGTGGGTACAAGGTGTATCAAGATTAAAGTAGACTGAGAAAGGTTTCTTCAGACTTACATTATCCTCGCTGATGTGCCAGGAATCCTTTGTGCGTACAAAGTCAACACCATTTTGCATTATCCATGTGATAGCTTCAGTCACGTGTACATGATCCCCAGGCGCAATTAGTGGCGTCTCATGGGGTCCTTCCAAATTAACATGTTCTGCTTCACTGGATCCATCTTCGGGAACGTCACAGAACATACCTTTCTTGCTAACCAAAATAGGTGACTCTTCTAATTCTTGCATGTCTTGGAAGCTCTCCATCAGGATGCTGTCCGTCGTCGTGGCAATCTCTTTAAAAATAAAGTGAAACGAACCTTTCAGAGCTTAGCCAAAAAGCCAAGAACAAGAAATGATGGCCAAAATGGCCCACGCCAGCAAGAGTGCTGCACCCTTCCTGCACAGAAGATATGGTGTTGCTATTGCAGACCCGACTGCCTTGCCCAGATGTCCAGCCTGCAAGCGCAACAGCACTACAGCAAGTTTTCCTTTTGAATGGCAGTGGTAACTTCTCTCTGTGTTGCTCGACAGCAACCAACCAACCAACCAACTAGACAAGTAACCCTCTCTGTCAATTCCCCTTATAAGGGAGCAAATTTTCGCGATGATTTCCTTGTCTACGACAATACCACATGGAAAACACCGGTTCTTGTCCTATCACCGAAGTTAAGCTCTGTCGGGCGGGCTTAGTACTTGGATGGGTGACTGCCTGGGAATACCCCGTGTCGTAGGCTTCCCTGATTTGTCCCTTGGCATCACCCGACATGTAACTACTACACAACGAGAAGTCACGGAATTAACTTCTTTTACTTCGGCAAAATTTTTTTCAGACAGACAGTTGCTAAACCAGCAACCAACCAAGCTTCTCAAATCAAGTCTACTTTTTGGAGTTATTTGCAATGGCACGCACGCTAGCGTGAGAACTGCGCGTGCTGTTCAATTCCATCGACGATTGACATTTGTGACATCAAAAACACAATTCTCCAGCCAACGTGGAGCACAGACAAGACAAATAAAACCCATTCCAAGTCCAGAAATCAATGTAACGGAGTGTCCGTGGCATTGGGAGACACACACAAAACAAACAGTATTGCAACCTAATCTTTTGCGTGTCACGTTACGTTGTCTTCCTTTCAAGAGGGATGCAGATAGAACTACACGCTAACATAAAACCCATTTTCATTTGGCTAGGCCACGCACAAACGGCCTGCCTGCTTGACTAACATGATCCGTGGGAGGAGAACATTTCAAATATATATCGCTACTACAAAGCATGACTTACTATTTGTAGACTCTATCGTTTGTTCATCTTGTAGAGAAAATAGAATGACGATGGATCAGTTTAGTTCTTCCTCCTTATGCACGCAAAAAATCAAGCCAGTCAGCCTCGTCATCTCTGCAACATGAATAACATGAAACATCAAACACCACTCTGACTCAGCACAGCACGGCACAGCTCAACTGCAACAGCAGCCGTAGTGCATCTAAATTACACAAACAGGTTAGCGAGAAAGAGGAGAGGACTACCAGAAATTATAGGTTAGAGTTACCCACATTTGGGGTAGTCGCAAGGGTCAACCCGATTGAAGTGCAACGAAAGGGCCTCACCTTGAGAGGACTGCCTCCTTGATCACAGTGCCTCCTGCGTCAGCTAAGTTTTTTGTTTTTAAGGCAAATGGTGAGGCCCTTAGTGAAGAGTGCAATGCCTGCCAGAAATTCCATATGATAAACGTCTCGCCTTTAGGGGGGTGCTTAAGCACGCCAAACTCGCCTGGCTAATGAGCCCCGCCCCCAACAAACATTCGATTAAAAATTCAGCACAAAAACCCCTCCCAGCAAATACTTAGTTTTTACTATTGACGAAGGAGCAAATCTGGCCAGAAATGATGGCACGAAAAGGGGAAGGAAGTGAGTGGTCGGACATAAATTTACTGTTGAAGAGGGCAGCATCAATATACTCAACAGCAGGGACTTTAGACAGTTTTTCGATCAAAGTATTCCTAACCTGCATCGCATAATCAGGAAAAAGTTCAGTAATTGAACACAGAGTGTTCTCGGATGAAGTAATATGCAAACATTCGTCAGCGGACATGTTTAACTTGTTAGACTTAACGAGGGCGAGACATTGCTTTTTAACGGTGGTTGAGTTGGAACCAAGCTTGACTTTGGGAACAACCAAACGGGTGAGGTTCTTATAATTGGCAGACGAAGAACGAGGAGGACGAGAAGGAATGACAGGGTGGGATGAGGAAGCACCAGCCACCGGAGGCTCAAGAGGGATAGAAGCATCCTCATCCCTAGAAGTGGCAGAGCAGCAGATCACAGAGGCATTTGCGGGAACGAATGAAACGGCAGGGGATGATGACGATACAGGCAACATAGATGGAACAGGAACAGGATTGGACTGAACAGTAGCAGGAATGACATGAGGAACACTGGACAAACCAGTCCAAAGACTCGGTGGACATGGCGATCTCTCCGTCTTCAAGAGTAACATCAGCAGAGACAGGAGAAAGTGGCATAGGAGTAGATGTCAGGACTGATAACACAGACGTGGACGGGACAGTAGTGGAGGACAGAACAGACTGGCTAGTAGAAACGGGTACGGACAACGGCACAAACTGTGGAGAGGGAAAAGGCACAGACGAAGTAGACACAGGAGGACTAGAAACGGAACTGGACCGACCCCAGGGCTGTGTACAGTTTCGGGCAACATGACCCTGCTGCTTGCAGCGCAGGCACATACCCGAAAAAAGCAGTCCCGGGGCAGGTTACTGGATTCATGACAGATGGAACAAGTGACAGGTTGACCAGCATGGAACACACATACAGACGGCGTGATAGAGCCACGAAAAGCCATTACAAGACAACGAGTGCCATTGGCCACAGATGGGAAATCACGGAAGAAACACTGATGAACGGAGTGGATGACACCAAAGGATTCGAACGCAGACTTGACATCACAATCAGACACTTGAAAAGGCAGGTCATGCACAAACACGGAACGAATTG
>BLAZ01001308.1:61603-64103 GCA_014633955.1 Acropora tenuis
CCATACAGAATGAACAGCAATAGGACTTCAGTAACAAGCATTGTGACTACTTTCGCATCTGCCGCAGGCAGCTATAGACCAGTGCTGCTTATTTTTTTTTACACAGGCTCCAACATGAGATCGCTATGGCAACGGTAACCCTAACAAACCTTTATTCTCTGGTGCACCTGTTGTAAAATCAATTATCCTGAGAGAGGTAAACAGAGGGTAATGGTTTCGTTAGAAAAAATATATGAATGGTAAATATGGCATTTTTCTTAATTAAAACATTTTCAAAATTGATTTCAAATAAGAATCGTGTTTTTTTTTTTATAGATAAAGAAAGATCCATTATCAACTGACTGACTCAGATTCAGCTTGTGCAATAGGTTTTTTACTGCTTTTTCAGTTATATTCTTACACGTTTTTAGCATTCTTTTTAGCTTTTAATTTTTCTGGTCGGATGTAAATATGTATTAGCAAATCATGAATGTTTGCACAATTTATTGATAGTGGGCACAGCGTGATCGAAGTGAGGTTCATGTTATTACCTCGTAGTTTAAAAAGACGATTAACCCAGCAGTCCTTATACAAATATCACTTAATAGAAATTGTTTTTTTTTTTGTTTTGTTTTGCTTTGTTTTTGTTTTGTTTTTTGTTTTATTTTTTTTTATTTCAATTGCTTTTTTTTTTTTGGTTTTTTGGTTTTTTTTTATTTCAATTGTTTTTTTTTTTGGCTTTGTTTTTTGTGGTTTTTGTTTTGTTTTGTTGTTTGTTTTATGTTTTGTTTTTTTTTTTGAGGTGTTAGTCGAACACGGGAGCTAAAACGTAATGACGACAATCAGTTGTTTTGCAGATGGCAAATTTTGTCGTTACGTCTTCCATTTGTCGAAAAGATACTCCGAAACGATACTATTAGCGTCACTGGTTTATAAGCGGGTAGCGTGGTGGGAAGCCGCGCGCGTTTTGCAGCGTTGGTGGTGAAGTAGTAAACTAGAATTCGGTGTGTTTCGTCTGATGGTGGTTTAAATAATTGGCCCTCGCAACAGATGAAAAAGCTCGTATCTCGGATGTTACACTTTGCATTAGCAGCTAGCTGAATATAAGTAAGCCAAAGTTTCAGTTGTAAGAGAAAATGTGCAATATTTTGGTTACATTATGCAAGTAAGCTTTCGTGCCAATTTTTTGGAATGAATATTTTTGGTGATAAATTCATGTATGAGGTTTCTCATAGGCTAATTGATTTTGTTGCCAAATGATTGCGTGCCATAATTAATTCAACAACTTGTAATTATGTTCAGGGTAGTGATGAGTCGATAACAAAACTAAGTGTTTTTCTGCGAACGTTTTTTTGGGCGAGAGCAATGGTTTATCGAGTTTCCAAAAACGCTTCGTTGACGACAAATTTGGAGAGTAAAAGCATTATGGAATGGAGAGAGAGAGAGATCATAAAGTTTAAATTATTCCGAAAAATAATGCGTAGCTAGCAGCGATGTGTTTGTGTTATTTTAAATTTACTTCTCTCTTCAGTTATTATCCTTAGTTTTATACGAGAAACTAAGCCTCCCTAAGCCAACGATAGTAGAGTCATCTTGCTCTCACCTAGTTATGGCTAAATTTTAAATAGCAGATAATTAGCTGCACTCCTTCCCATGTGAATACTTTTCTTTTCTTTTCTTTTTTTTTTTTCTTGTTGTCGTTTCTGTTACTGTTTTTCGTTGAAAATTTGTTTTAACTTCCAAGCCCCTCTTTTTACTTGAACTTGAAGTTAATAAATTATGTTCTCTTAGAGATCGTAGTTCCTCGCCGGCTTTGAAGTCGAATTACTTGTAACTTTGCCCGCATCGGGAACCTGTCATCGAAAACCTGTCCTCGTCCAACATTTGCGCCAATATTTCATTTGTTACACTTGGCATCTGCATCTCTCATGTAAGCATTTCACAAAACAGTCCAACGGTTTGTTTACAGCGAAATTCTTGAAGCTGTGTCCCACTAATACACAGTATGTTAACCCTGCATCGGTGGTTGGCCCGTTTGTCTGTTCGCATCTCGCCTTACGATTTGCTTGTGTTAGCTTTGAGTATTGCACAACTAACGGAAAGATCACTGTAATAACTCGCGTCGTCGCTTGTTTTGCTGTAAGCTCCAATTTGGCATACGAAAATAAACTGCTCGGAAGCAACCATGTGCCAAATTACGGAGTAACTCCTGAATACCCCTCCACTATTGTTTGAATTTAGCGGCGTTCTTTCAAGAACGAGTCACAATACAATAGAAACTATTGTTATTCAATGACATGCAAATCAGTGGAGGGATATTACAAATTACATATTCAAAATGTCGGATGGAAGAATGCCACTGGCACTTATTCGGTGACAGGTGTTAAGTTATACTGCAGGCGCTGAAACTGTGGAATATAAGCGTTTACTTAATCTAGTGCGAAGGCACAGTCCGATTCAATCTCCTGATCGAATCAATTACCCCGCGACTACTAGCTATAGATCGCCAAATATTCCCGTT
>BLAZ01001308.1:86754-92014 GCA_014633955.1 Acropora tenuis
GGCCCGGGTCGGTTAATGAAAATTTATATTTTTGGCCGAACAAAGTATCAAGGTTTCACATTTCTACCCTGGCAAAAACTTCTCAATTTGAATTTCGACTTTGCTCATAGCTTCGCTGGCTGGAGAGGATGCTGCTTTCGTAATTACTCCTGCAAATGGCTTAAATCATTTAAAATCTTTGAGTGATCCGATTTCCCGACTCGGTTTCATATGTGGGTTGCGTTTGTTGGTTCTCTTCTCTGCTCTGAGAGGTTTTCCCGCGGGATCTTTGGTTTTCCCCACTCCTCAAAAACCTGCATTTGATAAAATTTGTATTAATTTTTATTTAATTTGTATTAATTTCAATTTACAGTGTCCCCCAAAAACCCTCGTGTTGACTTGAATTTATTTCTAGCTTTGTAGTTGAGGAAATTTCTTTGACTTCAACTATCCCCCACTTGCTACTTCCATCGCTGTTCCAGTCAGCATTGGTGGATTTTTGCTCTCTTACTCCGGTGAGCTGTCGGAAACCAGAGGTGGACGGCCCTTTACATGGCGATGGTGAAGCAGGGAAATTGTTCCTCTTCCTTTAAAAAGCACTCTCGAAGCGCGAACGGGTCAGCTGACGGGTCACTAAGATCTTCTACCAAAATATTTCTTGACTTGACCTTTGCGCAGTCAGGGAAATGAGCTTTCACACGGCCGGCGAACTCCATTGGACGTAAAGTAACGTACTCAAATGCAATCAGACATTTTTCACCCTGAAAAGTCGCTTTTCTGTACTGATCAAATTGTAAGTTCTCTTAACCGTGCGGGTGCAGACTGAAAATCGAGCGACTTTTTCAAAAACAATAATTTTTACACGCTTACATATACATCTGAGGGTGACAAAATAAGACGGTCAAAATACCAGACATAAGCCGCCCAGCTTACAATATTTGGCTCAGATGTCAAGGAAAAAGTTCTAAAGAGACTAAATGCACAATCAACATGACAGTGGTCAACACAAAAGCTTCGTTGGTTTGGCCACTGTGAACACTCCTTCCACGGTTGATTTTTTTTTGTTTGCTACAATCCTGAAAGTAAATAGCTCTAAAGATACTAATGTTCCTAATCGGGAGATCTTGAATGTTGAGTGGAATAAATAGAGGTTGAAAAAACATTGATGAAAATACATGCTCAGTATACAAATCGGTGACATTCAAACCTATTTTTGGATCCAATTTGTTCGCCGATCATCTTGAGGAGAGGTTGCAGGGACCACTTTGTGCGGACAGCATCTAATTGCGTGTAATTCTAACACGTTTCCTTTAACTAGACAGATTCCGATTTAATCTAATATTGTAACTGTATTTCCTTATGAGAACAGCCTGGGAAACCACTCACTTGTTTTAGAGGCCAAACTTCTACACAGAGCTTTCCAAAGTACCGAAAAGTGATTTTTTACTCTTTTTGACCAAGTATGTTATTTTTTTCATTATTTGAATGATT
The DNA here is from genome assembly GCA_014633955.1 of Acropora tenuis. Taxonomy (NCBI): domain Eukaryota; kingdom Metazoa; phylum Cnidaria; class Anthozoa; order Scleractinia; family Acroporidae; genus Acropora; species Acropora tenuis. Next base: position 88,225 of record BLAZ01001308.1, read on the forward strand.
TTTAACTGCGCGCTGCATTACGTGGGAAGTGTGGCGCGCGCCACCGTGAAATCTATAGCTACGTAGCTCCCTTTCTTTTCATTTAGAAATTAGAAGAACGATCCATAGGTTTTCATGAAAAGCGACACATCTAAATATTGTTTACGTTGAATAACAGACGTGCATCATGTACACTGAAATGTTGATGCTTTCTGAAGAACGTCACCGAACAAATCCTTTTTGATAAATTGTTCTGTAATTGTCAGCCTGTGGTACTCATGCGAATTCACCCGGCCAGCTTTCAACTTGTTATTGGGACTTTTTTATTGAATCCCAGTTGGACCCCAAAGTATTGGCAATTCCATTTTCGGACATTTACTTCACAATACATGGGTTTTAATTCCCTTTATAGACGGTAAAAACTCACAAATACAGACTTTAGACTCTCGAAAATTGTATAGGGGTAATTTTAGTCGATCTGAAATTAATACAACTACGCATTTATAAATTTAAAGATTTATTAGGTCACTTGAAAGAAAACAAACGAAACAAATAACATTGTGGCCTTTATGATGCACTTTATTGGTTCTACTTAATTTACGTGTGTATCAAGTAAAACGAGATACCGAAGGCAAGGAGAAGTGCCGTCACATAAGAATCACATTGACCCTGGAGTGGCGAGTTGAATTTGGCTGAAGATTTAATTTGAGCCTTATTCATTAGGCGATTTCCAAACTGTCCAATACACAAAAGCTGACTATTGAAGCCCACGAATTGCTCAAGGAAGACCTCGAGAAGGTAAAAAAAGACAGAGCAGCCTTTGAAGAAATTACGACGATGTTAATAAACTCGGAGGTTCACTTTGGCAGTTCGGTCAAGATGAACGTTGGTGGCAAGATCTACAAAACGACGCTCTCAACTTTGCGCAAGGACCCCAATTCTATGCCAAGTGCCATGTTTTCCGGTCGGCATGAATTAAAGCGAGTCGAAGAAGATGGAGCGTATTTTCTAGATCGCGATGGCAAACTTTTCCGGTAAGCATTGCAGATTATCATTTGATAGATGGAGACATCTTTTATTGGCGATACATGTAATTTATAGAGTTATGACATAGAGTTGGAGGACTAAGAATCCAAAGTATTGAATTCACCCTGTTCAACTGCCGCACGCTGTCACAACTCTGGTCACGCAATCTTTCATTACCAAGGGAGCATTTTGTGAGGAACACAAAAGTAGCTACTCTTTTCCTAGTCGAAAATTTTACTTCTGGTATTGAATATATAGTTCTCTGAGGAAATTTGGTTAATAAAATTTGCAGCGAGACTGCTCTGATCAGTCAAAATTCTTGCAAGTTGTCATTATAATTGGATTCCCTGAATATCAAAATGCTAGCATTTTGTTGTGAGTGGCTTAACGCGCTGCGCACACGAGGAGAAGAAAGAACCATTTCCTCGCGTGTGTCGTGCGTTGCCTTTTGTTGTTGTTATTGATCATTTTTCGTGAGTGTGATGTCGATAATTTTTAATAGTTGAACTGACTTCGTATTGTGTTTTATTTCACCTTGTTGCTGAAAATCTGCAGTTCAAAGCAGATATTGATTCATTTAGCTGTTCATCAGTAGCACCTCAAAACAATCCCATTTCTTAATTTGTTTCAATGGCTCCATTAAATCCTGCACTGGTACATGAAACTTCATCTTTGAGAAGGAGGCAATTGCAACAGGAGAGAGCTCAGAGTGATTAATTAAGCAATGATGGACCATGACCCAAAGATAGAGGAGGACATTAAATTGGTGAGGCTTTTCTCCTTTAATTACCAATAGCCAGTTATTGTTAATTAATTGCTCAATAAACGTTTATCTGAACCAAGGAGTGACTTACCTTGGTGGAATGTGATCATCTAGGAAGTGACTGGAGTCCCAAGAAGAACTGTTGGTTACTGATTTTTTTACCGAACCTCTGCAAAAGTCACCTGCACATGGACAACGTTACAAGACGTATCTTCCTCCGACTGTCATATTCCATTGATCAACGTTTAATAATTACCCTACATTTTTGTTAGGTGTGGAGAGTGATGCACAGTTTAATGATTTGATTGTGCATCCTGTTTCCAGTTAAAAAATCAGTGAGTGTAAAATCATATGGGCTCTAATATTGATTGTCAATTTTTAAAGATTAAAATCTGGTATTAGCCATAAATAAATCCATTTTAATCTGTGGCACAAGTAATCCAAGTCTAAATTTATTATTATTATTATTATTATTATTATGATGATGATGATGATGATGATGATGATGTAAGTTCACTGGTCATCAATTTAGCTTGTGGTTGGGGTTTCTTTGGAATAAAAGGTCCAGTCAGGTCACAGTGTAATGGCTATAGATAATCAAGAGCTTCAGGTCTCATTAATTCTGATTTGGCTTTCCAAAGAGATGCATACAATATAATTAATATCATGGGTAACAAATGACGCTCATAAAATCTCTACTATTTTTAAACCTGGATTTCATTTAGGCACTGTGGGAAAAAATTGCTATGGCAACATTGTTATTTCACATGTGAATTATTAACGCTGACTTTTCGCGCCAAAATTAAGGAGTAATTTGTCGCCCTTGTTATCATTATTGTTGTGATTATCCCTGTCACAGTTATTGTTAATATTTTTATTATTAAATTTCAAATGATTTTCTGATATCATTTTAATTTAATCAATTATTGCAACCGAATTTATCTTTTAGAGCAGTGGCAACCATACAATTTTTTTTTAATAGGGGTCAAACTTTTACACAGAGCGTTCAAAAGCAAAACGCCTAACTTTTACATTGCGTGAGTTACCTGGCAAGGTGAAATCTTGCCCCCTTTCTTTTTATTTATAAATTTCACCATTGATCGATTCAAAAAGAGACACATCTAGGTATCATTCTCGTCAAATAACGCATGGCTGTGGATCATGTACACTAAAGTCGTAATTTGGTTGCTCTGAAGAACGTCACCGCACGAATCCCTAAAAAATCGATGATTTCTCATAGAAAAAATGCCAACCCTTGCTACTCATACGAATCCACCAGCTTTCAAGTTTAATATTATCGGGAATTTTTTAAGGGCTTCCAGTTGTGCCGTTTGCAAGGCTCGCAACAACACGGAAACTGTACAGAGATTTTGGACTTTATTCGAAGGTCCAGCACGTACATGGTAGCGTCCCATAATCCCTCGGTTACGTTAAACCTCGTTCTCAAGATAAGCTGTCATTCTCCAAACAGGCCCTAAAGTTAATTACCAAATTTAAACTTGGGTATTCACAATAACATATGGGTAAACATGGGTTTTAATAGCTTTGGATCGTTCCTGCACTCTCTAGTGTCTATGATACACTCTAATGGGTCTACTTATACCGATGACAAGCTGAAACGCTGTCACAAATTAAATCGTATTGACCCGGAAGTGTTGAGTTGAAAAATGGCTGAACATCACTTTGGACGTTCGGTCAAGCTGAACGTTGGTGGCAAGATCTACAAAACAACGCTCTCAACTTTGCTCAAGGACCCTAATTCTATGCTAAGTGCCATGTTTTCTGGTCGGCATGAATTAAAGAAAGACGAAGAAGATGGAGCGTATTTTATAGATCGCGATGGCGAACTTTTCCGGTAAGCATTATAGATTGTCATTTGATAGCTGATGATCTTTTGCTAGTGATAAGTTACAGAGTTATGACACCGAGTTGGAGTTAAGCTTAAAATTCCTCAAAATCCAAAATCTTGAATTCACGATGTTCGAATCCTTAAATGCGCTATATAATTCCTTTTGGCTGGTC
>BLAZ01001308.1:100892-103392 GCA_014633955.1 Acropora tenuis
CCAATGATTAAAGTGGTGTAATTAATGCTAGTAAGTCGTGACAATTGGGGCAATTGAGGCAACTGCAGTTTCACAAGGCATTAGAGTGGCATGTCAATGACAATGTCAGGTTGAAGGACTAAGCTTGCTTGACAAGGCCTTTTGATCGTTGCAATACTATTCATTATGTATGTGACTTACAAGTCTCATTCAGGAGAAGCTTTTTTTACCATTGGATGGATCACACATTCTCTCTCTGACACGTACTGACGAAGGATTTGCTGTTGTTTCGTAGTGGAATTGTTATTGGTAAGGTTATTTCAAAGCAGAACTGGTGAAAGATTAGAATCGCTTAGCAACCTTGTCACCCAAGCCATTTAATGCACAGGGAACCGAAATGAACTGGCTTAATTTCGGCTTTTTTTTTCTTACCCACTTTGAAGGTCTTGAGATTTGAGTCATGTTTTAATAAGTAATGAATGTTAATTATCAGAATAGTGTAGGATAATTTTTAAGTTATCCAAATGCTTGGCTTAAGGCTTAAGAGAGATCGTTGAAATATAATACTTGAATAAGGGTGTAACAGCTTGCAGCTTGCAAAAGACACTAAATGAACAAGTTTTTTTTCATCTGATATCTGTACTGAAAACTAGGTCATGAATATGGACAGGCCCATCAAGATTTTTGCAGAAAAATTTGCTTGTACAAAGACATTGTACATGCAAAGACAACAAAAGATCTATTCAGGTGCAAAAGTTTATAGAGTTTTTTATGAAATAATGGAGAAAACGTTATTGCCAACACACTTGGCAAAAATTTCCTGTAAAGCAGAAAGAAAAAGAAAAATGAAGCTACTGAATTTTTGGCCCTATCACAATTCATCAACAATTAAATTGTAAAAAAAATCAGCAAACAGGTTGGTGATGCTCTCTTACTGTAACTGATTGTGCTTCAAAGCCAACATCATCGATTTTCATGTGAAAATTATACGGCCCAAATATATTAGTTGTCAATACACTTGCTAGATCAGATGATGCCGGCTTTTTATTTTTCAATTTGTTCCAAAGGCAACATCTGAAAGCAAAACGAAATTCAAGACTAAAAACATCACCTAAGAGAGTTATCATTCTAAAGGGCAATACTGCATTTTATTTGTTCTAGTGTAGTGTTTGTCATGCTCGCTCACCATACGAAATACGCGAATTCAATTGCGACTTGTCGGAGCGATAAAGTTTCGGGAAACATGATGTTCAGCATAATGCAGATGAATGTGGAAAAAAGGTAGTCCTACACTCCCTTCCCTACCCTGGAGAAAAAGGTAGGTTTGCGTCGTCCATGACCGCTATCGTCAATTAAAAAAACTCAAAGAATCTAGTAAGCTAATAGCCTTTGCGCGAGTTAGTACCATTTTTAGGCTTGCCGAAATTTCGAAATCTTTGCAGTCGTTGTGAGAATCAGTCAAGATCTACTGTAAGCAACAAAAAGACGCGCGCAAAGGCCTGAGGTGGAGCCAGACTCTTCAAGGAAGCGACGCAGTCTAGAAATTTCAAATATAACTATTCAAAACAGACAGCTGAGAAATTTAAAGTCCTTAAAAACGGCATAATAAGATCATTGTGGTTGTGAAGCATCTATCGTCAATTTAATATATTGAGTTTTGTTTTGTTCTAGAATTAAACTAATTTAAAGCCCTTTTAAGGTCCAGTGATTTGGAAAAAGCCCTATTATCTTTGATATTGCGATATTGAAAACGACAATTTCTCTCATCATGCAATTCCCTTTCCAATTGCACGATGCGCAGTTTGTTCCAAGAGCGCGTCTTGAAAGCTCGTCGAGGATCTCTTCGCAGTCTAGTTAATTAAATGTAAATTGTGGAAATTGTCCCGTATTTAAGGTAAGTAGAGTTTCCTTTATGTTGCTGTCATCTCAAAATTTTCCCATTTTTTCTTTACTTTATAAAAGGCCACTAACGTGCTTCCAGTTAAACTTTGTCATTAAGATTTGTCGATTCAGACTTTTCTCGCCAAAAGTCAAATGAGACCAAATATTGGTGACCGCTACGTGAGCATGGCTTTGCAAAATCATTGTACTCAAACATAGGATCGATCAAAGAAACTGTTCCCGTTATCACCATTTCAAGCTCGGAATTCAAAAATTATAGTTGGCTCTTCTCGGTAGCTGCAGTGTGAAGTAAACGTATAACCACCGGATTTAACATTTCTATGTAACTTGATAATTATCAAGAGCTAATTTTGCTTGGAATGTTACATGTCATGTAAAAAAGCATTGGTTTTTGCCTTAGTATGCGAAAGAGGTATCCAAAATTCCCTATTCTGGGTGTTTCTTTCTTGTTATTTTTTTCGTTCTTGACATTGTAATTATCAATGATAACATTGCCTTTCGTGATCATTTTCGTGAAATGAAGCAACCAAACCTATCGTCAAAATTTCTCTAAAACTTAGACAAATCTCTGGTAACAGTTCTTTTCAAAAATGCAACAATTTTTTTCCGCCGAAGTTGA
>BLAZ01001308.1:110892-113392 GCA_014633955.1 Acropora tenuis
TTAAGATTATAGATACAGACGACAACAAATTCAGTGGATTTACCACAATCCAAATTGACACTCAGCAGCCTCTGTCACCGAGGAAATGCTGGTGGAATGCTTTCACGGCGGAGGATGTGGATCGCTTACTCGACATTGGAAGTCCTGTGCAATGCAATCCATACACTGCAGAAGATATGGATCAACTGTGGCAGCTTGGACCTGCTAAACGAAGGAGTCTTGGTCGAGGATCTTACGGTAGAAGGTACTTGTGCCCATAACGAAATAACAATTAAACCGGTAGAACATGTCTTGTTACTTTACAAGCCTGATAACGCATAGGAAAATGAATTCCCATATATGCACTAAGGAAGCGACAGCAAGATCATTAATTAGGTCAAGAATTAGGCCTACTGTAGGGCTGCAGTTTAGGATTAGCTGAGAAAAGCTATCAGGGAAACAATTTGTGACGCTCGTACGCCGCTTCTGGTAAAGTAGAGGAGAAGCCGATCTTGAAGGTTTTAATAGAAATCTGTGATGAAAAGCGAAACTTCTTGCTCTCAGAAAACTACTGGCTTTGACGGTTATAAAGAGATCAACTTTGCCTTTTACGATAATGCCAAACGGTACCCTGAATTGAATTGGGCTTTGCCAAAAATGCATGAAAATTTGTTGGTTTTCAGCTCGTTTCATACGTGAAGACCAGTGCTGCAGAGCAAGATCCAAAACAAGAGAAGTAACTTGGTAAAGGGAATTTTCCCAATCGTCCAAGAAACAAAAGTCTGCCTTAATTTTAGCGTTTGCCGAACTTATGAAACTCTTCGCCTCTCTACTTTGTTTCTATTTTAATGGCTGACTGTCAAATCCACTGAGATCGTTGCTTGAATATTTGTGATGAGAAGCCAGCTTTCGTGCGACTTGACTAAAATGCTGTGAAACCGTTGGGCTACTTTTCTGGAGACCCTCTTTCATATTCTGTTCTTTCTCTCTTTCAAACAAACAGTTCGCTCCAGCGGAAACCTCACTTCTCTCAAGATGAACTCGTGGATGTGTTTGTCAGAGTTCGAGGGAGGCAAGACAAACCGAGCCGAGCACAGCGCATCATTTCAGCCCAAGCAGCTCCACAAGAGAAAGCCATAGTGCTTCGGCGAGATGCTAAAGAGACTGCTGACCCTTTTATACGGAAGATTAAAGTTGACGATGTCTATGGAGCTGAGGCTGTTAGAGTTGAAAATGGCATCGTGAAAATCAAAGTCGGTGATTTGTCTTCCAAAGGAAGGTAAGAACAGTACGTGTATAATGGACTGTCAGAATTATCGAACTTTTGATCAGCTACAAGTCCAGATCCCAAAATGTCAAATAAGCTATCCAAAGCGACAGACATAAAAACCCGCGATTTTCCTGGTCTTTCCATAAAAGTGCAACTTTTTTTTAGGAAAGCATGGGCTAGGATTCTGCAGCGTAAGGATCGGATTGTTGAGGTATGTAACCTTTCTTTCTTCATACCAAGTTGACTTCTTGGTTTTTTCCTTACTGAAAGCTTAGCCTAATTTAAGTAGTCATGCATAATTAATTACCACTGTGTGTAACAAGAGCCCATGACAAGGACTGTACGTAAAAAGACAAGTAATTTGGAACGATGTTTCGTGAGACTCTAAGACGGTGCAGGCAGACAAATTTAAAATTCCTAATCCTTGTGTCACGATCACTAGCCCATCTAACGCCGTTGTATTCAATCTAAACCGCATGACAACAAACATTAGTAAGTTTGTCTACTCCCGTGTTGGTGGCCTGCACCACTATAATATCTGAACTCTCCTAGACACACACTACTATGCGTAACCAGTCATCGCTTGATGAGAACAAACAGGATGCAGACGAAACATCACGAACCCAAGAGCGTTTGGAAGGGAGCGAAAACTTGAATGAAAGTTCCCTATGAATGGTTTTCCCTCCTGCGTAACCGACAGTGAGGTATTCACATTCTTCGTGAATCTCGTTTCACAGGGTGGTAACATGTATTGTCCGGACACAATTTTGCTATCGTGTAGGCTGTTGTCCAATACTGTGATATAATGAGATTCATGATTTTTTGTGAGAGACATCACAAAGTGTCCCCTAACCCTAATCGTTAACAAAATAGTAACAGTTTTGTGACTCATGAAGAACGAGACACTTTGAGATGTCTATTGTGAAGTACCATGAATCTGATTACGTCACAGTATTGGACATGTATGATCGTGTAAACGGGCTCAACTCATGTGATACAAAATTATCCTGTTTCACTTCCGATTGACGCAGCACCACAGTTTCTGTAGACACTCAGCCCTTCAACAAACATTACAGGATGGCACTCGCTCACTATCTGATAATTACGACGAGCTAAATGATTTTTCTTACCCTTCTTTTTGCAGTCGGATGGCACGGTAACTATCCCAGTTTCTCAAGACCAGTACACAGATGGTGTCGGCTACACAAGCTACAACAAGAGAGATGGTCAAGATGGCGGCCTACGAATACC
>BLAZ01001308.1:144255-146755 GCA_014633955.1 Acropora tenuis
ATATTCCTTTTTTTCTCAACTGAAGGGAAATCTGGGGTACACGAAGATAAACAGTGCGAGGGTTGAATGTTCCATACACCTATATAATGTGATTCCTGCCGCGCGCTCTCGCTCTCTCTCTCTCACTCTCTTTCTCTCTCAATGGTACGAAGCATAGTCTGAGCACTAGACAAAATGTACGAAATGAAGTTCTTAGGCTTAGAGGACACTATATGACACCTTATGACGCATATTCAAAGTAACCTGAATGTTATTATGCAGCTGGAATGACCGCGAATATTTTATTTTGTGGTTCGTCTTTAGCTCCTTCAAAGAATAATAGCCACGAACCGTGTACGCTCACAAGGAGAACTTCACAACTTCATGATGGGACCAGCTATTGATGTTACCATCAACCGAAACTACATTTACCAAGACGCATTTGACCAACTCACAGAGGACAAAGGTATAAGGCCGCTTTCAAAAATATTATAATACTCTTTGTTTTTCCCTCCAAATTTTGTATAAACATTTTTTTTCCATTTTCCCCTGAGACTTACTGTAGTCCCAAGAGAAAATAAAAGCAATACAAAATTTTGGAAGACAAACAAAGAGTATTATGTTATTTTTGAAAGTGGCCTATGCTAGCCACTTGCAAAAGGTTCCCACTTCTTATTTTTCCATTCTGCCCATTTTTCCTTAAGAAAAACTGGCCATTTTTTCCGTTCTATTTTGCCATGGTTTTTGTTTGTTTGTTTGATTTTTCCATATTAAAACTCTCACTTTCCCAGTTTTTGTGACCCCTCAAGTGATAGCAAGGGCCGCCATAATTTCATTGGTCTTTTTGTCTGAGTAAATGGCCACTATGGTAGATACCCCCGCAAAACGTGCTTGTCTTAACTGATTAAGTTGCATTCAAGTTAAATGAGAGTAGTGTCAAACTACGTCTGGAACTTATTTTCTTATTTATTTAATTTTGTCCCTTGACTAAAAACTTTCAGTGATTTTGTTTTTCTATTGATCACTTCAAATTCACTGTAATGTTTTGTTTTAATTACCAATACTTAACTTGTATTTTTACTTACTGGTGTGCCTCACCTTTGTTTCTCTCGCAACAGCTCCTAATTTAAGACAAAAACTTCGAGTGCGCATGATCAATGCTCAAGGCCTGGAAGAAGCTGGAGTGGATGGAGGCGGGGTTTTCAGGTAGCTTTTTGCTCTAATTTATTTCTCAAGACATCCGTCAGAACAGTTGTTTGGAGCGAGGGTTGGAACGTTGCTTTGTGTAAAACGTCTTAAAGTGTTTCGAGAGGCTGTGATAGATGGCACGCATTATTGGGTTTTAGCTTCTTAGCTAACTTACTATAATTTATCGCCTCTGCATTCATCTTTTACGTGATGATCGCAGCAATAAACCTTGATCTTATACAGAAGAAGTAATATAGTATTAGAGAATTTTACGTGGAGAAAACTGTCGTTTGATAAATCCCCACACATGTAGCAAAGATAATTCACGAATCTCACCTCGACATTTAACTTTGAACAACAAGCGAAACATATCTAGTTTATTTCACTTCCGATCTGGTAGCTATTCTGATACATTTTGGGTTGATGTCATGTTGTCCCTCTGTCATTTCATTTTCACAAAGAATGCAACCTCATTCCGGCTGCCTTTGCGTTTGAAAATAACCTGAGAATACCCAAATATAATTTTACTTGCTGAATTCTTCTATATCAACCCGGTTTTTCCAGAGAGTTCTTAAGCCAGCTGCTCAAAGCAGGCTTCGACCCAAACATTGGCTTCTTCAAGTCAACACATGAGAGGCTATTGTACCCAAATCCTCAGGTATGTTTAATGAGAAAGGAGACTGTCATCTTAGCTTCTGCTCAAGGTGAAGCTACAATAAACGACCAAAGAAAGTTCCTTACTTTAGTGAAACTACTGGAATGAGAACAAAATTGTTTCATCTCTTTTCGATTAAAATCCTGTTTTCCGCGACCCCCTTTTCTTTGTTTGAATGTTGCAAAAGAAGCAATCGACTAGACGCCAGGGGTGGATAATTTGTCACTGGTCGCAAGTTGTTACAGTTCTCACAAAGAGGATAGACTGCGCGTGGTTTATGATTTTTTGGTGCGAAATATGAGAGCAGGCGAAGTACACGCCTCGCTTGTCATCTGAGTCTCGCGTGACGCGTGTATTTCGCCTCTTCGCTGAAATTTCGCGGTAGATAGAGGGAGAATACTCGCAGTTTAAAGGTAAGCCTCTCGATCGTTTTGTCGCTGATTGTGCTCGGTTTATTGTCACTGATTTTTTGCTGAGCTAATTAGTTAATAATTAATTGGCTAATAAGAAAACGCTCTTAACTGAGTTTGCAATTATTGGTACCATGGTTTTATTTTTCTTTCTTTGACACTTAGGCTGGTCTATTAGCAAATGATTATCTCAAGCATTGTCATTTTCTTGGAAGAATGCTAGGAAAGGTGCGTTCATTTCTCAAGACCTTGGCGTCCAGGGGGGGGT
>BLAZ01001308.1:159255-164255 GCA_014633955.1 Acropora tenuis
AAACGGATTCCATTCGCGCAAAACTCTTTACCTGAATGCTTTCATGCCAATTTATTTTCTCACTTTCTAAATCTATAAATATGCCTTTCTGTTATTTTAATTTATTCATTTGACAATGATGACATGAAGTCGTCGAAACGTCGTGTTATTTTACTATCGTTAATTTTCTTGCTTAAATGCTTATTAGATTGTGGAAAATAAGTTGACTGATTGTCAGATGACCTACATGTGAATTCTGTAGCTTAGTATTGGAGTACTGGAAGCCTTGATCAATTGAAGTTTCTGGCACATGGGCCTAGTGTTGAATAGCACACTATGACTCCAAGCAGAACGTCTCTTCTATGTTGCCTCATTAACTTGAATGGCCCTACTTAGCAAATCCACAGAGACTGAAATGCTAGCAGGAGTAGATTTTGATTGGTGGGAGGGGTGTGGGGGGCAGAAATACTCTCAAGTTAACCCTCAGGCCATTTACTGAGTTATAATTATCAGAAAGGGTGTATATAGTAACTGTAAGCACTAAAATCTTCCTGGTAGCCCTGTATAAGCCTCATTCATTGTGGTAAGTTGTATTATTTTTTAATTGTATTCTACTGTAGTAGTTAACATCTATAGGGACTTTTTTTTCCTTTTTTCAGCTTAAATGGGCTGCATGGGCAGCTGTTTACTGTTCTTTCATCACCTTTTCAAATTCACGTTCATCAGAGGACACAAAGCAGATGTTTAGTAGTTTCCTGTGAGTATATATAATTTATTAATGTTTGTTTTCTTGTTGTATTACTTTTATCTTATTTTAACATTTTTTCGAATTTTTTGGCTTTTTCTTTTTTTTTTATTGCAAACCTCCTATTTCTTCATAGTTTTTCCTGGACAATACTCAATTTTAATTAAACATCACTTGAACTGTTATTAATGGGAAATGCCTCTTGCTTAGATTGTTGTCTGCTGCACTTCACTAAATAACTTTAATTTTTTTTCTGCCAGAATATTACGTACATACATTATATTGGGACACTGACTCACTCCTATGCAAGGCTCACTTTTGTGACCAGTTTGTGCCTTTGCCTAATGCCTTTTGTGACTGTTAATGTTTGTCTTTTTTTTTGTCTTTTTTTTTTTAGGTTATCTGTTTCTGCTGTGGTAATGTCATATCTTCAAAATCCTCAACCAATGGCTTCCACGTGGTAGTGGCATTTTAATCTGGTCCTTCAGCAGGAATACACCTTCTGCAGATGTTAAAGTTAAAGAACATGATTATCACAACATTCAGGCACTCTGTCAATCTTGCTTTGCTCTTGGGTGAACTGATCCCCTGCCACATTCCCCACTTGAAAATTTATTTTCTTGCAAGAGATTTAAGCAGTTATTTTGAAAGAATACTTTAGCTTTGGATTGTAGTATTTTTATTGTTATCATTATAATAACTATTGTTGTTAGTATTATTATTATTCCTGTTATTTGACAGCTTGGTGACCTCTAAGTTTCCTGAGATGAGGAAGAGCTTTGCCTCATACAGCTCAAGTGGTCTTCTTAAGATTTTTGTAGTGTTGCTTTCTGCAAGAATTCTATGCTTATTGTCACCTCAATCTTGTCCAAAAATATTGCTGGATGATTATTACTGTCATAATAATGATAATTATTTATTATTATTATTGTTATTGTTATTGCCATAAATATCATAATTTCCTTCATATCTATTGTTATTATTTTAATTTTATTTTGGTACCTATGGATGCCATTGAAGACCTATAATAATTGACAACAATTCTTTGAAATCAAGGTAATTATTCTGTGATTATTAACTGAGATTGAAAAGTGTAATTGTTTTAGTATATGCACACAAAGTGGTCTCAACAGATTTCAATCTCCACATTTGGGGAAGAAAACATTTCAAAGTCAATTTATTGACATATCGAAACATGAGTCTAACCCAACCATTTTGCTTCATTTGGATCTTGCATTATTCGCTCTGAGATAGCAAACAAATAAGATTGCTTGAAACACCAAGATTGCGGAGTGAGTGTATACTGATTATTATCATCATTCATACAATTATGAAAGCAATGTGTTACAGGCAATGATTGTTATTCATATGCTTTTAAAAGTGAACTGATTATTGACTTTTCTTGTTAAGTATTATTCCTTTAATCGCGGGCGGGCCTAGCTCTGCAGAAAAGAAACGATACTTATTTTACGTGACTTGAAACAGACCCAGCATGCTGAGAGCGTGGGAGACGTGGGAGAGAGAAGTTGGGTTGTAGGTGACTGCCTTGTGTGCTGACCACAGTCGGGGCACATTTTAGTTTAATACGTTGCTGCTGTGGAGATGTGGAAGGGACTAGGTTTTCTCAGCCCAGGCCCCTCTCCTTTTGATTGCTTTCTCTGTGCGCGAGGCCAAAGCCAAGGGAATTTTTTTTTTTTTTTCATTAGCTTCTTTCCCAGCGGGAGGTTAAAAGGTAAGTAGTGGTATAAAAATGTGTGTCGAAAAGCGAAAGACAAAAGAAACTTGCCTGACGTATCCTTCTGCATCGCTCGCGTATTTTGACTTGCGGATCCCTGTATCTATCATCTGAGCAGTCGTGAAAGGTGAAAGATTTCCGCGGATTTCCTTCGTCGGAGGGCTAACGCGAAAAACGTCAGCCTTTTTTCCATCTCTTTACGATGGAAATTTGACCCTTGTAATGTTGACTTGTCAGGTACCAAATTTTCGTGTGTCACTACCTCATCGACGTGGCACCACAGTTGCCACCTTCAGTTTCAGCTTTCATAATATTAATTTTTGTAGCTTACTGCTTCGTAGGCGTAAGCTACTATGCTGTCCTGAGTGAGTAAGTGTAACAATTGAATCCGACCCCTCAAGGAACTTTGCCGATTTCGATCCGATGTTCCCCATCTTTGAAACTTCCACGGGGAGTTACATCTTCGGGCCCAGCTACTAACTATGGACCCAGCGATGTTAAATACGATATTCTAATTAACAACAAGGGCAATAAGCTACATGCATTTATAGACTGCCAATTTTTTTTGGGTGTGTACTAGGTATGAAATTGTGTCTCCGAGATAGTAAAGTCCCCATATTATTAGTGGTAGTTGTAGTATTAGTATTATTATTATTATTATTACTGGTCATCATTTTTTTTTGTCTCTCGGATACACTTTCGCGTGGCTCCCGCTTGTCGTATCCCGTTCCCTGTGTATCGCTCACTACTATTTCCCCGGTCTTGAGCCCCGTCTCCTTCCATGATCGATGTTTTTCATCTTGTCATTGAATGAAAAATTGTTGTCCGACATGAAATGGTTCTAGGTTACAGTACAAATATTTAAGTATTGTCAGTATTAACCTACTGCAAAGCGAGGCACTTTTTATTAGTTTCAATGGAACATGTGAATCAATAATCGAAAATGAAAGGAGAAGAAAAGCTAGTTTCCCCGAGTTTCCCCGAGTCGCTATCGGAAAACAACCTTGTCAAATTTGCCGGTGTCTAACATTTCCAATGTATCGTGGATGCAGGGGGACAACTGTCACTAGTCGTAATATATATTGGCGCTCCTGTAATCAGTTTTACAGCATGCGAACTAGTAGTGATCGCCGAAAGAAAGCAAATTCGACTCTTCGGAGCTTCTTCGTTGTCACTCGGACTTTCTTCCGTGTACGAACTGTCTCCTGTTTTACTGCCGACAAATTTATCATGACAATACTTAAATCAATACCCACCATTTTATTTACATAAAAGTCACAAAGATTTGCACAGACAAGCAGATATGTAATTGTAAGACCAAGCAAACTATTCTTTATTTTAGATTTAGAGTGGTACAATACTTCGTATAGTTATATTGAAACATCGCCTGTATTTCTGATTCTTTCTAACTTTCATCGCAGTCTATCTTAACTCAGTTACGAATTTGGGTGTGAGTCAATTTCCTCGCTTAGTAATTAAACATACTTTTTTCAACACCGGACGAGATCTTAGTAAAAGTGTATTCCTAAGCAGCAGTGGAGAGATTTTGGTGATGTAATTAAGTCAATTCATGGTATCAAATAAGTCACAAAAACTTGCTAACTGTTAGGCTTTTCACAGCAAGAGTCCACTTGTTTCTAAGTACAGCCAATCAGCGTTCGACTTAAGTACCAACTGTTATAGAGTTCTGTCACTACTTCGATCAGACGGAGGGATAAAGCTTGGAAATTTTTACCAAAAGCAGTTAATTTGCTGCTATTAACTCGTTTGAATAAGTCATTGTTTTTCTTGATGCCGAAGGTGGATTTACTTAGCTGTGTGGCGAATTATTTACCCAAAACTGCTCTATTTCAAATCAATAGCGATCTTATTCAAACAAGACCAGTTTCACATTGCGAAAAGCTAACATGTCGCAGTCTCTAGTCATACTTAAAATAATAGTCTCAGAGAACGACGAATAGAATAGGGAAGTGATTTGTCACTAAGCAATACAAAAACAAATAAGGGGATTTTGGGTGTTTGAGACAACTGCAGTTGTTGAAAGAAAGCGAAAATTTGACTTATTGTCTGGACCTCAGCACGGCCAGCCATACCCCTTCTTTCAGCTGAACCGTAGCCTAAGGATTTGCCTCTCCTAGGTTGGAGTAATATGGCCAATTTATTAATCATCATAGTGTTCATTTTTGGTGCTTTAAATCAATGGTAAGTTGCATAATAGTTCGTAACTCGTGCAAAATGTAATTCGGGTCTACGTGGCCTAGTGGCTGTGGCGTTAGGGTATACGTATAATGCCAGTGTTTCGGGTTGAAATCCCGAACGACCTGCTTTGTTGGATTTCTCTTCTGCTCCCATTATAAGTTGTAAACTGCTTTTATCTTGTTTTGTTTCTTAACACTGTAAGATTTCATAGAGATTGCTCTTTAGATCTATGTGCATGTCGCCTGTCACATGCTTATCTATGAAAAGTTTTCTTTGAGTTTCACTTTGGGCCAAATTAGGAAAAACTCAATCTCAAGTTTTTCTTTTTTCATTGGTTACTAT
>BLAZ01001308.1:184255-189255 GCA_014633955.1 Acropora tenuis
GATAAATCATGTAAAAGGATCAGGTATGATAGGAAAAAATGATGGAATGACACTTAACCCACCTGTGAGTGAATAGTAGTGATACTTGCTTGGCAAAGAATTAAGAAACAACTGAAAACATTTCAGACTTCCAAGCAGGAAGAGCTCTTATCTAGAACTCTGTTGATGTTTTCAATTGAACCATCTATTGCCAAGTAATTATCATTAGATCTGGTAGCAATTCGCGCATCATCATAAACCTAGGATAAGTGCTTGTTTTTTTCTCACGTCAGCAATTGCTTTTATCCCTTGCTAGAAACTAATATCACAGTGAACAGGCCGAGTTGTGCTGGTTTACCGCAAAAGTGCACACAACAACCGCAGAGCGAGTCGCGTAATGTAAACTGCACGTGTCCTACAGTGGAATGCCGCTGGAACGATTGGACGGATTGGTCAGCAACGTGTGGCTTGGCTACCAGGAACAGAACAATCAAAACCATAATGGTACAATATTACAATTTTGCGTAATAGGCTTTAATTTGTGTCACTCGAATTATGGATTACCCATTGTCAACAGCCCATAAGCAGGAGTATTTATCTCCCATGCTGAGACTTCGAGTCAACCTCTTCCCATGTAGATCTATTTCTAGAACGAGTCTCAAAGTACCTTTTTCGCAATGACTGTCAAATAGCCAATCAAAGAAGAGCTATGATAATAGATGCCGGTACTGAGTCTAATCTGATTCGCGGTCTCCCCGATTTAGTTGATTAGGTTCTACTAAGCGACCCTGAAACACATAATAAGTATTATTGTTAGTATTATTATTATTATTATTATTATTATTATTACTATTACTATTATCTTTTGTTATGAAATCTCATGAATTATGTGATTCAAGCCATCTCACAAATTCCTGCTGCTGGTGCATTGGTGTTTGGAATCAAATAATGACGAGTGAAGTACGAGGTCGAATAATTTCACGCGCGTTTTCTCCAAATTCTCACAATTTGCCGTGCATTAATAGGGGAAGGCAATTAATAGAATTTGGACAAAATTAATTGAACCTTCTCAGTAACTGTTTTTTTCGCACCTAATTTAAGGCGTGTTTGTCTCCATTACATCACTTTGATAAACTTGCTCATTTGCATAGACCACAGTCCAAAAACTGAGTTGTGATGGCTTACCACAGTCCTGCCCTCAGCTTCCACGACAAGAGCAACGGACTACAAACTGCACATGCAAAACAGTAAGCTGTGAGTGGGAGAGCTGGTCGTCCTGGTCAAAAACGTGTGGAATAGGAACACGCACTAGAAAAATTAACGGTACAGTAATATTTCTAAAGCTTGATTCCCGGAGTTGGCTTCAAATGTAGGATATGAATGTTAGTTTTCGTATTTAGTTGCGAGAGGTTTTTCTTTGGAAGATGTGAGTTGATCTTATCACAATTTGATTAGATACAGTGGAAGATGAATCCCAAGCCCTTCATTTCGTCATTTAATCGAGTAGTTTGTCCTCATGTTGTCAAGTGATTCAATTCAATACAATACTCTATTCAAGAGATAAAAAATTAAAGTTGCAAAAATATCTCTCGAAAAGAGGATATCTAAAGGTCCATCCTATAGAAAAAAAATCCGGTAAATAAAAATTAAAAGGTAAAATCTAGAATCTAAAACTTCATAAACAAATTATTAAAATTGTTTACAATCGTAATTAATCAATATTCGTATAAATCCTTGATCTGTTGCGAAATAAGGTCAGCAAACCGGCGTGTACAACATCCTTAGGCAAGTTATTCCGCAATTTATGATTATATTGCAAAAAGATATAGTGGTTTCGCGATGAGTCAGAAATGTCAAATGTAAATACATATAGGCTAATTCAACGGCATGTAATCAAGATTGTTAGCCTTGATAGAGTAAGTTGTGGAGTTAAATTGCTTTGGACTCGTTGGCATACTGTATAACCATACTGACTCTGAGCCTTGAAATTGAACTGATATTGGAACCTTGAGCTATTTATGTCCGAGTCAATATCGAAGAAACGAAACATAAAGCAGAGGTTCATAACTCAGAAGTGTCCATCTCTAATCTGAGATTGGCTAATCAGTTTAACTAATATCTATACACGTCCTGGAAAATAATTGCTAATCATATATTGACCCCTATGACCATCGACACAATGCCTCTGAGTCCTCTCTCTTGTCGCTGGGTGCCATACAAATTACAGTTTTGTATTATTCTTTACAACCCACTAGAAACTGTGATGGAGGCTCTAAAACCAGATTGCAGTGGACTCCCTCAGAGTTGTCCAGAGCCACCACAATCTGAAAATCGAGAAATAAAATGCAGCTGTCCCACTGTCAATTGTACGTGGAGCCAGTGGAGCGACTGGTCAGCTACTTGTGGACTAGCTAGACGACAAAAGACAGTAACCACACAACAAGTAAGAGTCATTTATTACTTACTTTGCACGCTATGACTCTCTCAATTCAATTCACACTCTACTTTACAGCAAAGTAGCGGAGCCATTTTTGAACCACAATTGTACTTGGAACATGTGAAGCTAAAATGTTTATCTCGACCACACCAGAAAATACTGACGATAAAGCAGAAAAATAGTTTTAACTTCAGTATTACTTGATGGAAGTATTAAAGAGTGCAGACTCGGAGCTGGTTCGGGAAATCTAATACACAAACTAAACAGATGTTTACAGAAATTTTTACGGGTAACATATTCCAATCATAGAAACACTATATAAGGCAAAGTTAACTGGTCAACATTGATGATCTTATTGCAAACTTGACGCTTGACATTACAGCTGATAACGCGTCTATTACGCTTGAACGCCTGCTTTGCTTCCTTTGCAATTTTTCCTTTGACACAATCTTTACACACAGCACCGGATTAATAGAGATCGTTTTCTTTTATTATGTTTTCCAAGTTACAACTCATGAAATGTAAGCCACTGGACTATAAAGACTCCATTTCCAACAAAGGGCTTGAGGGGCTTTGTCAAACTGAAGCATGTACCATTTTCAGTGGGTAGAGAAAATGATAGAAGCGGTATTGGGCTTTCCCTTCCTTGTTTCCTTGACTCCCCAACTTGAAACACATCTCTTCATTTTCACCCAAGTTTTAGCACCCTTCAGCGTTGGTCCCGTCGACGATTTCAACCAACGACTTAGTGCAAGAAAATTATTTTCGCTACTAACGGAGATATGTGGTCAGGAAAGAACCCATTTCGCTCGGTGATAAGTAGTTCCTTTCTTGTTTTCTTTTCTGGCAACAATATCTTTTTATCCGCAGTTGATTTAAGAGGTTATCGAGGAACTCGTGTGGTTCGTCTTCGCAGTCACGCACACGCACAAACTATAGAGGATTGCCAAACGATTTAATGGCTAACTGATTAACTGTAAAAAGTGAAGAAGCTAAAGGCCAACGTCAAGTTAAAAACCCATGTCAGGAACAACATATGGAAGCCAGTTGGTGTTTTTTTTTCTGACACCAAAATTGAGTCAACAAGTGTGCATAGTTAGTTTTCACAAAAAATCACGCTCCCTGCTTACTATGGATCTAGAGTTGTTATGTAGGTAAAACAAAGGTGTCTTGTAACAAGTCGGAAATTGATGAGAGAATATAATTAATTTTTTGTGTTTGATACTAGAAACCATTGAAGTTAAATGAATAACGTAGGCAATTACGAAGTAAGCCTTTAGAGTTCAAAGCCTATTTCTTTTGTTTTGTTTTGGCTTTTTTGCTCCTTTTGAAATTGCATAAGTTCCTCATTTCACTGCGATATTCTTTAGGGCTAACATCCCACATCTCATTTTCCGCAGTACAAGTATGCGGCATTTCATATTTATTCTCCAGAGTGTATTTTGTTTGCTCTTACGTTTAGATTGTTGTGCAAAATAACAGTTGTGATGACTTACCTCAGTCATGTCCGGCTGGACCAATAATCGAGAATCGTACGTCAATGTGCGCATGTCAGTCTGTAAACTGCTCTTGGGGGACTTGGGGAAACTGGACTAAGTTATGTGGGATGGTCAACAGAACACGCCACATTGTGCAAACCCAGACAACTATTCAAGCTGAAAGCTGTGATGGAGTTCCCACACAATGTAACCAACAACCCGAAAACGAATACAACAAACTTCCAGACTGTAAGTATTTCTAGCACTAAGGAGTCCTTTTCTGTTACTTCCTGATTGGTTTTTGGTCCTATTCTGTTCCGTGGCAAAGGTTTGTTGTGGCTATCGCCGCAGCAGGCTATATATGCAGAGAGAGCGAGCGAAATACACACGTCTCGCACGACTGGGAAGAGACTACACGTGCTCCCCGCGTGTCACGTGACCTCCGAGTTTCGTACTTCATCTGCTCTCCTATTTTTCGCCGAGAATAGAGACCTCTCTTGGTCTAATATATGCATCATCTAGGACCTAACCTATGCGGAGGAAGGGTGGGACAAACATGTTTACAATCGGGCTTATAGAAGAATGTTTTGCTGCAGTTTTGTTTTCGACCTTACAAAGGAAGTGTCTTGCGAGACCTTTAAAGAAATCTTTACATAACTCGTACTGGCTTTTACCTCAAAAGATTTTCCAAACTTTCTTACTTAAAATTGAGGCCAATGTTTTTCAATTGGAGAATTAGTCGATTTTCCTGTGGCCCGGTTCAGATCGGATCAATACAAAGACATCAATCAGAAATAGCTGAGCAAAAATTCTAAAAGGTAAATATGATGCTTGCCCTTGCTTTCTTTCAGTTCTGTAGTTATCTACCTTCGATCTCATCGTTTTTGCGCGAATGTGCAAACAATCGAAAAGGATTATCATTTGACTTTGATTGGGGCCGTCCTGTGTAGGATCGACAAAGAACCTTATTTTGAGAAAGCTACGCAGCTTAATTAAAGGCAAGCAATATTCCAATCTGCGGCCCAGGACCCTCTCTCTCGACACTGAGAACTTTCCAACCTATTTTCTGTTTTCTTTAAATTATAAAATACGTCAACGACTGGACT
>BLAZ01001310.1:14625-17125 GCA_014633955.1 Acropora tenuis
CTTCTGCTCCCCGTCTCTTCACCAAACTTATGAAACCCGTGTTCTCGTTCCTCAGGGAGTTGGGGCATATATCAAGTGGCTACCTTGATGACTCCTTTTTATTAGGCTACTCCCCTGAAGAGTGCCAAGCAAACATTGATGATACCCTAACCCTGTATCACGACTTGGGCTTCTGGCCTCACGAAGTCAAATCAGTGACCATACCAACCCAGGTCTTGCATCATCTAGGGTTTGTTTTAAATTCTCTGGATATGACAGTATCCATTTCAGTAGATAAACATCAGAAGTTGAAATGTGCAGCTCAAAGAATCCTTGACAGCATATCACCCACTATTAGAGAGGAAGCACAATTAATTGGCATGATGGTTTCCTGCTTCCCGGGTGTAGAGTACGGAGAACTTTTCTATCGTCAGCTAGAAATAGAAAAGGCTGCGGCTCTTATAACTACCAACGGGGATTTTGACCAAACTATGCCTATATCTACATTGGCATCTGCAGACATTTCTTGGTGGATCAGGAATGCCCTGACCTCTAAGAGGAGGATTGATCATGGGAAGATAAGTCATACCTTGTACACTGATGCCTCAACCCAGGGGTGGGGGGCAAACCTGAACAATACCACAACTGGGGGACGGTGGTCCAATTCAGAAGAAAGCCACCATATAAACTACTTGGAGCTAAAGGCTATTCTCTTGGGCTTGCAGTCCCTTTGTAAGAAAGTAACCCATGATCACATTAGAGTTATGACTGATAATACCACAGCTGTGGCATATGTGCGTAACATGGGAGGTTCTCACTCCCTCCCATGTAATGACATTGCTAGACAGATATGAGAGTGGTGCATCCCAAGAAACATATGGGTTTCTATAAGCCACATTCCGGGGGAAATCAATGTTATCGCTGATCAAGCATCCAGGGTTTTTGATGACTCAACTGAATGGAAGCTTGATGTGGATGCTTTCAATAGGATAGTAAACATCCTGTGGCCACCTACCATTGATTTGTTTGCTTCCCGGTTAAACTATCAACTGACAACCTATGTCTCATGGCTTCCCGACCCTCAAGCCATGGCAATTGATGCCTTCACTCTGGACTGGACTAATCATTTTTTATATGCCTTTCCCCCCTTTAGCATCCTACCACAATTCTTGCAGAAACTGGAAATGGATCATGCTCAAGCCATCTTGATTGCCCCCAACTGGCCAACACAGCCATGGTACCCCAAACTAACCAGACTCTTGATCCGGAAGCCACTCCTCCTGCCAAGACACAAAAGCAATGTCCATCTACCCTTCCGCCCAGAACAGCGCCACCCCCTGGGCAGCCAGCTTCGTCTGATGGCCTGCCTCTTATCCGGAAATCCCTCCAGAGTAGAGGAATTTCACAAGCAACTCAAGACACAATCCTCAACTCGTGGCGGACAGCCACCCAGAAACAATACCGGGTCTACCTTGAGAAGTGGCAGTTATTTGCGGATAGGAGGGCTGTGGATCCCCTTTACCCACCTGTAAATGATGTGTTGGAATTTCTACAAGAACTCTATGAACGGGGTTTAGGGTACAGTTGTTTAAATACTGCGAGAAGTGCCCTATCTTCCTTCATAGTCCTTGATGGGAATGTTACTGTTGGGAATCACCCACTCGTTCAAAGGTTTTTAAAAGGTGTTTTCCAAACAAGGCCAGCCTTCCCTCGTTATACTTCTACCTGGGACACTACATTCACCTGAGCGGTGTAGAAGTTTTAGAAACCAGCTGAGCTGTATTAAAGGCCTGTGAGAGGAAAGATTACTGACTGACCATCGATTCCTATGACGTTGGAAAATCAGTATTACCTTTCTTCTGATCCTGTCTGTTTGTGAGATTTTTTCTCTTTAGTGTTAAATCCGGAAAAGGCCATTCTGAGGGTCCATTTGTCTAAAACGACGGGTTTAAAGCCTGGGTGGTCGGTTATGCAGGACAAGTTTTGGCCTTCTGGGAGAGCTTCTTGTACGAGGTCACTTGCCATTGATTCAACGCAACCATCCAATTCCTGGCAGCAATAACACTGATATTCCTTAGGAGTTCTTGGCTGCAGTTTCCACATTGACACCTAAGCATAAAAATACAGCCAAGATTAAAGTTATGTTATTTTAGATTTTAGAGAAAGAGACCTGCCTTTTTTTCTTGGCAATGTTCGTAGGCTTCGAACTACAAATAGTTCGAAGAGTGTTGGTAAATAAAGATAAAATGGACTGTCACACGCCTTACCAATCACCGGTCCTGGTTTCGTCGGCCAGCTGCTTCTTAAGAACTTCTTGTTGTCTATTATTTTTTAGCCACTTTTCATCAGCGAGAGGCTCGTCCATATAGGCTTGTAAGTCACTGGCAGTTGAACTTTCTGATAGAGGTTCTTGCTTTACTCGTTCCTCTGTCTCTATTTCTTGAAAGTCCAGGCATTCCAAATCATCAGAAAGATACCCTTCCGTGCTTAAGTCGGAAAACTCATCGGAAGATGACATATT
>BLAZ01001311.1:13510-18510 GCA_014633955.1 Acropora tenuis
AAACAACCTTGACAAGCTGCACGGAGTCCAGAGATGAGCCTTTTTGCGTTTTTTTTTCAATCAGGATTCATTTATCATTCTGTTCCCTTAAAATTTTTTTTTTTTATCTGACATAATTTTTTGCTGATTTTTGAGAGAGATGAAACTTACTTAGTTGAGGAATATCTAATCTAATTTATGTTGTGACTACATCATGCATGATTGTCTTCCCCTGATTGCATTAAGTTGACGTATATTGTGGATTATTTTCTTATAGACATTTTTTTACTGAGAGACATGGTCTTCCCTACCAGCACATACAATAAGAAAATCGACAACACTTTTCCTCTGAACGGGCACATGATTTAAATGTGAAATCCTTCAATATTGTTTTGCAATATGATTGATCGTGAATTCAGTCTTCTAATGTAAATTAACTAAACCAATTAGAGAAGAAATTAGTAATTAAGAACTATTATCATTGCTTACAACAAACAAACCCCAGATAGAATTCACTTTTATTGTCTTTCGTTTCCGAGCTTCAAAGAAAACAGCTTTGTGTCACGTGTTCCTAAGTTTTCAAAGTAATTGCTAAGTCAAGACTGATCAAAAACTAAGCAAAAGCTGACCAATTCGAAATGATGAATTAGAGAGAACTGGCTTCAGATTCGTACAGACATGTCAAACTTATAAGGAACTAATTTGAGAATCTAAAAAGCTGGTAAAGGCGAAGAGTTGTGAGCGGATCACGTGTTTAGTACCAGGTTTTCTAATCAGTTTTCTGGAAAACCTCTAGAAGATATATAGACCAAAAGATCCTAGCTAACTATGATATCAATAATAATAGTCTTAACTCGAAAATTATGAACCTGAAAGACTTCATGTATAGAGTCTCATGTAAACCGTCCGTCTTGTAAATCCTTCCTACCCGTACTTAATCTTCTCTTTACAGTGTATCACGCATATCATTCAAAAGCTTATCGCATGATGACTTGTCCTAAGTTCAGTGGAGCAACGATTGTCACCTTTGTTCTAATAGCACTTTGGCTGGTGGTGGCTTTGTTAAGGACTGTGAACTGATTTTTATGCCTTGAACAAACTCGAGACGTTTGCGTTAATCTTTAAACAAGTAATACTGGCAACAATATCATCTCAAAATGCGGTCAATCCGCATAATTCAGTGGCTTTCTCAGGCTGGTATTAGCTATAAAAACATCCGAGAACACTGCACAGCGTTGTAGGTAAACAGACTTAACTTTGGAGTTGTTCAGTGAACTACCAAGTTAGACCTTTCCTATCATTTCCTACTTTTTTTATTATTCTTTTCTCCAAAAATATTTTTTACCAAAGGTTATTTTAAGTAGAAAATTAGGAATAGTAGGGATTGAAATGAAGCGGTTTTTTTTTTCTAAGTAAAAAAACTACGGTTAAATAATTGTGCACTCAATTACTGTCCAAAATTTATTCCCCTGGGCATTTTCCATTTTTCCTTGAACAAATTTGAATTGTTTAATTTAAGAGAGATATATTTTTCAGCTTGATATTTATTTATCAAAATTCTTTTAAAACCAATTTTTTGATGCACCATACCCAGCTTCTGATATGTCCGAAAAGACATGGATCTGCAACTTGCAGTCTCGCGGGTCACTATCTTCAAGAAAATAGGATCGCGGGATGCGTAACTGAGACAAGGAAGGTAGTCAAGTCTTCCATGACCTCCACTTTGACAGGGAAAATTAGTCAGGTTGGAACTTGCTCGGGCAAGGATGTCGACCATATCTCGAGCCAGGTGAATGGTTGACTGCTAATCATTCTCAGAAGGGGGAGCATCATCAACATAGAAGTTTCCCTTTATAGCAGTGCCTGCTATGACACTGAGGTTGAAGTAATCGGCATTGTCATCGGCAAATCGCCGTGGATTTAGCAACACAAGGGGAAGATGCTGCTCCAAATATATGTGCTTGCATAACGTAAAAATCAGGTGGGTCTTCATAGGTATTTGTCCACCATAGAGACCTTAACAAATCCTGGTCTTTTTCACGTACACGAATGTGGTGGAACATTCCTTCAATGTCTGCGGCAATACCAATCGTAGCTCAGCGAAAACGCAGGAAGACACCGGCTTAGCTGTTGGTCATGTATGGCCCGCTCAGAAAATTCTTGTTAAGCGAGGTCGCTTCGAACTCGGCTGCCGCATCTAAAACAATACGCACCTTTCCAGGCTTGGTAGGGGAAGTTACCGGGTGGGGTGGGAGATACCAATGGGTACTGGATTCCTTAACTAACTCCTTCTCAGACAACCTGCGAGCAAATCCGCTACTGATGTAACTGTCCATTACCTCCCGATACTTGATGGCCATCTCTTTATTCCCGGACTTCATCCGGCGATCTCTCAGGGACTCTAAGCCTTGCCTGGCCATGACACGATTATTCGGGAACCAGCGCCCATCCTTCCTCCAAAGCATGCCCACTATATAACGTCAGTCCACAAGACATGTGGAGTCAATTATTTGCTTCACTCTCTTGTCTTCAATCGAGAGGGGCTTCTCTCCTGACTTAACTGCTCCACAATCTTCAAGTTTACAGAATTTTTCAAAGGGTCGACAGGCTTGTGATCAACTGAAACAAAGCTCACTGAGACTCCCTGGAGATTCCTAGCACCATAGCAACCGCAGACATACCAACTAAGGGGATAACGACAATCATAAAGTCCTTCAGAGACTTGAACTTTCTGTATGTGTGCTGAGTGGATTTTGTTTCCCACAAGAATGGACAATCTCATAATGTTAACTGCTGGGAACTCAATGTCACACAAGTGAAAGTGATTGCTGACATCAATTTGCTGTGGCAAGCCTCGCTGTGACTGGTTGAGGTCAGGTAGAACATAGGCCTCAGAAACCTCAATACTTTATCCAAAACTCTCCACGGAATTCGAGGTAAAGGAAATTCGATTAGGCTCTACAGCCTTGCCACTGTTCGTGATTGCAGTTATTCCAATTTGCCATGGTATTCCTTGTATACCAAGATAATCAACTAAATCACGGTCGATGAGGGTATCTTACAGCTACTATCTGAAAAGGCTTATGTCGATACAGTGTTACCATTTGCCGCGGTGGTAATGACAGGTACAACGTTTATCAAAACTTGTATTTCTGTGGTAGGCAGATACGAAATGGGTATTGTTTCAGGTTTAATTTGTCTGAATTAACACTCGCAGTTTGACTTGTATTCACTCTCTCGTGACTAGCGAGATGGGGGGTAGCCGAATGCTTGTCACCTTTGTCGATAGACTCCTTGTTGTCGGGTGAGTTAGGACGACAACCATCCTGAACCTTGTCAGTATGCTAAGGTGACTCCCTGGCCATTTTGAACATGCGGGCGGTTCAGTTTAAACAAAATCCACAAAAGGCAGCATACTGCCTTGGAACTGCCACATGCTCGGACTTCTTGATTAAAGGACAATGTTGAAGTTTATGACGCTTACACTTGCAGACTCCGTCGCTTTTCGAGCCATAGGCTGGAGGTTTACTTTCGAGATCCGTGGCACCTATTGTGGGGCTCTTTGTTGGAAAATTGGGAGGAACCTTGGGCTCTTTATTCTCTCGCTTTAACATTTGACCTCCGAACACTGGGTCATTGGTAATGGATGCTTGTCTCTTCACAAGGGCAGCATTATCCTTTAGCCGAGGAGACCTTCCCCTTTTAACAATCTAATACTTTTCATTTTTAGATTTGACGATCAGATCATTAGGAAGATGGCTAACAATACGCTTGAATTGTCGCCCGCCTTGAAGGATTTTTGTAGCTGTGTTCAGCTTCTCATAAAAGTACATAAGTCCAATATTATCTCCATAGGTCAGCCTTGGGCCGGCTACAAGATCTTCTGTGCATGCTTGCGTTGCCCTTATTGTCTGAACAAAGCGTTCCTCAAAGGTTTTCATGATGTCTTTGAATGAGCAGCTTCTGTTTCGCTTTTCCACTTCCAAAGCTTCTCCAGTGACAAACTTAGGGAGATATTCAACACTCTAAGCATCGGTGAGCAAATTACTTTCAAGATGAGTACGAATTTGATCATGAAAGAAAGGAAAAAAAAAACAACATTTCCCACGAAACCGTGTTGGCTGCATTCCACACAGCATTTGAGCCTTCCACATTGCTGCAACAGGATCACCTGGGGTGTGCTCGCCACAAGTAGCCCTCTGTGATTGTTGAACACTAGGTACTCTAAAGCATGGGGGTGAATTCATGATGTTAAGGGTCTTAGGGGCATTAAACCGTGTCGTGGAGAGAGACGACTTCAGTTGAGTTATTATGTTGTCCTGAGACTTCAAAATTTCCGACACAGGAGTGACTGACCGTTCTGTGCAAGGGTTCAGTTGTGATACGGTCTCCTTACTGATAGTAAAAGCGGCACCTGGATTGGCATCAGATCCGTTAGCCTCAGTTTTCTGTGAAGTGACCGGGTAGAATGTGACCTTCTATCAGCTAAGAACGTGGTAGCATCCTAGGGGCTAGCAGCTCTAGGTGTCAGACCACCCTCATCATTGTACTCCGTTTTAATCCTCCATTGTAATTCGGCTAGTGATGCTTCCTCTTCTAGCCGCCAAAGTTCCATTCTTTGTTTATGTTCGTATGCCATTCGAGCCACTTCTGCTTCTTCCTTTGCCCTAGCCCTTGCCAGGTCCAGAGATTTCCGAGATTTCTTACGTAGTGATCCGGACACACTAGAAGACTTAGGGTAGACCGACACATGGTCATCATGTTCCGTGTCCTAGTTTAGTAGTCTAGGATTCATCCCTACATTTCAGGTGGAGAGCTCAATTTTTGCAAGAAACCTTCTAACCTCTTTCCCAGGGTCTCTGTTCTCTGCCTCCCTTAGTCGTTGGAACAGAGACCCTGGTTGTGGCTAGTAATCTATCCATCCAAAACCGCAGGGTGGGTGGGTGCTCAAGTACATTTGGTCGAGAGGACGATAAAATACCATCCGGGGGAAGGTGAAGTTGAACAATTGTTGGTTTCAA
>BLAZ01001312.1:107974-110474 GCA_014633955.1 Acropora tenuis
TCCGTTCGTCCCATATCCCTGGCTTCTTAGATTATCTGTGGAAAAAGGCAGTTACCTCATCGTTGTTGAAGCGCCCCTCCATATTTTCATCTTTGCTGTTGACTCGCATGTGTTCTTTGAAATCAAATATGAACGTAAGAAGCGAAATAGCTTGAAAGAGATTAAGTAAAATAAAATAATAAATAGAAAAGGAAATAGGTTACTGCAAAGCTTCCAGATTTTTTGCTGTTCTTATTTTGTTTTGTGGAGAGTATTTTTTTATTCACATGAAGCTTCGGCAAGCAGAGGAAGTCAGTGGAATCTTTCTACTAGAGAATAAGTATAGTTTATTTTTGCATCGGAACTTCTTTTCATAAAATTAGCTTAGAGATCATGGTAAGAGTTAGCGGCCTAAAAGTTATATGAGAGAAAAGAGAGGAAAATTAACCATTGTTTCCTCCAATTTCTTGTAGGGCTTTCCCATAGTGTAAAGCCGGATGCTTGTGAACATCTTTTGTAATATTTCTGCTCTTCCTTCTTCGTCTTTACTGTAAGTTTTTTTTCTCTTTTGGTCGCGACAAATAGCTTAGAATTAAGGTTTGCTGAATTGAAGGTTTTGGTTCGAAGTGTTTGCTCAAGATTGGAGTGATTTGACTAAATAATTAGTTCGCTGCAAGATTTGGCACAATGTAGGGAGCTGAGGCTCGAAATGGTAATTTGTTTGTTTTATTTTATTATTTTTTCTTTCAAGATGAATTCTATTTCAGTCCAATAAATTTATGGATTTTATAATTTCTCGAGTTGCATTTTTTTTAATAGAGTACCCGGCCTTCTGAAGTTTCGAAGCAACTTTCGCAAACGTTGGCTAAACATCCTCGCGTTTAAGTTGGTTGGTGTTGTGTCCCGCTGATTAGTGGGCGCAAGGCCGCAAAATAACGGTTCCTGTACCGCATAGTTCAGTGTAGGATAATTCCTACTAGTGGTGGGAGGCTGCTCATAGATCGACTCCTAGCTTTGTTCTGAGTTTCCCTGAGAAGAATTACAAAGAATTGCGTCTCTTCATGAGCCCATTAAGGTTTAATCAAAGGGGTCTTTGAGCCAGCCAATTCGCGGCCTGTGTGGCTGGCGGTTGTGTTGTTACGGAAGCTTTCTTCCTTCAGCGTTCTCGCGGCTCGGCAATAGCAAAACCGCAAAAATAAAACTGCCAGCTACGCAAGCTAGCCAAGACGTGAATGGGATTAAAGCAATAGGGTCCCTTCCGAAAAACATGCCCTCGATTTTAACGACCCCCGCTCTAAAAGCGAGTTTGTTTATGTAAACAGAGAGTAAAACACTTGATCCAAGCTCATATCACAAAACGAATTGGACAGGAAAGCATGTGCGTCGATATAATCTAGCCGATAAGACTCTTTAAATGATCACTTACTTCGTAAGAATAAAGTTGGAGCTACGCCAGAATCCACCACCCTCCAGCAGACAGCGAAAAGTCGTTCATTGAGCGTGCACGTAGCCACGACTACAGCTGAATCATACAGCTAGCTTTTATTACTTTAGGGATAACAAACTTTGATTGAAATTCCCTTGAGTTTCATCTGCATGCGCGTGTAAATAAGATCCGAGTAACTTCACCTTGCTACCTTTCACAAGTTTATGGGGAGATTACCCTCTGAGTATTGTTTCTCACCTCTCATACGTTTCCCTCTTCCTGTGCGGAAATCATTTGGGTTGATAAAAAAATCAAGACTCAAGATCGCTGCTTTTCCTTTCACTGTTTTATTACATGCTTATTCCTCTGCGCACACAACAAAAAATAGCCCACTGACTATGAGACAATTTTTTTGCATAAAGCGACTAATTATCGATCTGTCTACGGAAAAATAACATTCAGTTAATGAGAGGGATATTTGTATATGTGTCTAAAAAATGTACATTGACGTTCCAAAGTGATTTATAAACAGTAAGGGGTTATTGGGTCGAGTATAATAGAGTACAGTTGGCTCGCAGTCAAAATCTGAGCAAATGTAAAGAGCCAACCATGCTATTAGAAAAAGATTGGTTGAACCGAGTTGGCTGTGGTCAGGCTAATACGTCAACTTGTTACGGTAGCTCCGTGATGAGTTTTGTCAATCGCTAAGTTGCGTTGCTGTTTTATCGCAAAGTCACGCTGGCATTATTGTGCTCCCTGTTTAGCGCCCTTCTTTCTTCATACGTGACACTTGACCAGCTGTAACGCATGTCACAAAACGACGACCGCAGTGTGCTCTTCTGGATTGAACCAGACAACAGGTACTTGCGACCGTGTTTTAGAGCTTTCAAGGAAGGGAGACACATTTCCCACCATTGTCCTGGAGTGTGAAAGTCCATGGCTATGCTCTCGCGACGAAGCCCAAGAAACTTGATTCCAGGCAGCTCAGTCACATTGGCTTCACCTTTGAATATTTTATCAATCTTCACCATGTAAACATCATTCGGGTCGTAGAAGCTGATTGGTTCTTTATCTTGCTTTATAGCCTCTTGCCTT
>BLAZ01001312.1:122974-124110 GCA_014633955.1 Acropora tenuis
GCGAAATCGGTTTTTCAAATGAAATTTACCGTTGAGTTCACTATTTAGACAATTTATTTTTCTATAGAATGGATCGGTCTTAAAATATACAAATACATACATTTTGCTTCCTCTTGCTTTTTCTCGATGAACGTATCAGAGAAAGTAGAATTGTCCTGATGATTAACTTTCTCCGGATAAAACCCTCTCACCATTGTCAGCTAGAAGGAAGATCTAAAAGAATTGCTTCTTAGTTCAACCTTGGAGTTGATTCGTGTTTTGACACGACAGCATTGTCGCTTTGAGTCAATAAAAAGGTTCAGCTGACGGGATCAATAGCATATATTTGCAATTTAAATTCTTATTTTCCACGTCGCAAGCTGCCCGGCTTTGTTTCCCAGCTGTACCGATTCGGAGGCTTTTGGAAGTCTCTTCAACAATTCATAACTTCTTTCCTTAGAACTCAACTGAATTAAATTAAAATGTTGGACTAAAAATATGCCTAGTTAACGAATCGGATCAGAAAGTCTGTTCAATATATTCTCGCGGAGTTGAGATATTTTCGAATTATTATAATAAAATAAAGCTGAAATGAATTCACCCACAAGAAACAGTCTCACTAACTTGATAGAATTTTTGAAGCGATTGTTTATCTGAAAAATTGGGACCAAATGTTTTTGACCGGATGTATTGATGTTCGATTAAAAAATTCATAGAATTAATTTTCAACGGGATAAAATCGCTTCTTTGTATCAATTCACTCATAATGACTTTGAAGGATCATTAAAGTTGGCGAATTACAGCTGGGAGAGATGCTTGGTCATTTCGGCTCATTCTAAAAGTCTAGAAAATAAACAACAAAGCAGCCAACTTACCTAAAATGCCTCACCTCAGTGGAGAATCAATTTTCCCGTTATAAGATTTATGAGAAATTTATTCACCGGCGATACAATGCGAATAAGTTTGTAATACGGTCTATCGACTGGAAAAAGCTTAGTCCATTGTTCTCATTGTTAGAAAGGGAAGTTACGTTTTTGCTTGGTGGGGGAAGGCTGGGGCCTCAGAGGGGAGGGTCATCAGTGAAAGTGCGGGCTTTTCAAGGGGAGGGTCACATATCTTTTCCAAAATTTGTTAAAGTGCTTCTACGACGAAATTTT
>BLAZ01001312.1:168809-171309 GCA_014633955.1 Acropora tenuis
TGTTCTTATCTAACCGGGGGTCAATTTTATGATGTCATGTCATAACAGTTTTTTTTATTTATTATTAATCTATCATACTTAATGTTTCAATCAACGACGGATTGAAAATAAGTTGCAGATGTGATTTAGGACATAAAGCTTTCAACTGAATTTTTCTCTTTGCAGATCAAGGAACTAAAGGAAGGAAAAGCTTTGGCCGAAGACATGTAAGTCCAACGTTGTTCCCAAGTTTCATTAGAGGAAGTAATAATGTAAAGTTTGATGTTTTTTTTCAGTCGCATTTAGCACCCCAAGTTATTGCGGAATGTTATAATGCATGGGTGAGGCCACGCTATGCTTTATTCCAAGAAAGCGCGTTCCTTTATTTACGATGAATTACCGTTAGGTTACCAGCAAATGCAATACGGTAGGAAAGATGAGAGAAGAAAAAGCGGCTTCCTACCGCGACGGTACTCATATTTTTTTTTTCTTTTTGGCTTGCAAAGGTGGAAGAAAACATGCGAGGAGAAAGATGCCTTAAGCGCGATGATGAAATCTATGGAGAAAGAAGGATGCAAAATGGCTCGGCTTTTGAAGGTAACGACACGTCACGTGATGCTGAAGATAGTCTCGTTTCCAGGTTGCTCGTTATCCAGCCAAAAAAGAGGGGGAATGGCACCTGCATGCCAGTTTAGGAATTAGGCTCTTTCGTCAGCCGGAATGAAAATTTGTTGTTTTAGTAAGAAGTCTTTTCTTAAAGCTGCCTTTCCACTGATGCGCTTTTAGGCCAAAGAAGATTCGCTCTCCAAAGCGGAAAACAAGGCTACTGCTTTGGAGCTTGATAACGAAGTTCTGAAGAAAGAGAAAGTTGAAGCTGACAAGGAAGCTGCCCGTCTTCAAGCAGAGTGTGAAAAGGTAACTTGACGAAGAAGACAATGACCGCAAATTGATAAACAAAAGGAATCGTGTAGCCTCAGTCTCAAGCCATAGAACTGCATTTAATGAAATTAGAGATCTGAACCAACAACTGTAACTCAAGGAAAAAAAAAGTATTTCTTTGGCATGCTTTCAATAACCAAGGTGTCTCTTCGTTAACGGCCTGTTTTGCAACAACTTGACTCTTTGACTGATCAGGCCTTTTTGTGTGTTTCCTTGCTAGCTCCTTGATCAGATGGAAATGAAAGAATCGTAAGTTAATTTCATTTTTTTTGATAAAATTTATATGTAGAACGATTACTAGATAAAAATCAAATTTTACGCACCTCCCTGACAATACCATACAATTCCATGTTGGAGTCGTAAACCTCAAAAATTATTTCGAATTTTAAAACAAAACGCATATTAACTTAGGGGCCTGCTTATATTGCTGACAAATCTAGACTGGTACAAGTACAATGTTGATAAAAATTTATATTCTGCTTTTACCTACAGAACTGCTGAAAGAATTAGTACCTTGGAAGATGAGGTGATTTTTTCTGTCGTTATATCGGTAAATAAAGTGGAAAAGCACCCAAAATCGTTTCCAAAATATCGGGACAAGCCGTTATTCAAATATCCAATGATTTGAGCTTCCATTTTGCGAATTTCTGATGTACAGTCGTTTCAGAACGTGAAATAAGCAATACTTTGTGGTTCTTTCTGGTCACACTTCAAATGGTGTGTTTGTCCTGTAATTGTGTAAGTTAACATGAAAGAAAACGAATCTGTAAATATTGTTTCTTTTTTCTTTCTCTCTCTCTCTTTTAGGTCGCCTGTTACAGATCAGCGTACGAGAAAACCGCCTTGCAGTAAGTGAATTTAAAAAATGAGAAACTGAAACTAATCAGACTTAGTTGTAGTTTAGGGAGCATGGCGCTAAGTGCATTTTGATTTGTCAATCAACGGAGGAATGCAATGCGTTCCCTGAAATACTCGAGCCAAGAACAGTTATACAAATCTCAGTTGCCATAGATTCAGAAGAGAAATCATTTAAAACCTCAGCAGGTTGTGTTTTTTTTTGCCACCAAAACGTAGTGACAGTTCTCGGGAAAGCGATAGTCTACTTAATTAATTGACAATTAGCATCGAAGAGCTGTCTGCTTTTAATAGCAAGAGGTACTGGAACTCTGTACCTTTTTATTACTTATAAAAACCACTCTGGCAAAGTTCAGCTATAATCAATTCAATCCAATTGCATTTCAACTACAACTCTACTTTCAACAACCACTGCTCAAATCTCACTCTCGACGCTTCTGTTAGCAAATTGCACTCTTCATTTTGTAATAAGTTAGTGGCCATGTTTTTGTCCAACAATTGGAATTTGGATAGTTGCAGCCGGCAAAACACTAAGCTTAGACACATTAGAAAGTACCAATGGTTTGGGGAAAAAAAAAACCTATCTTAGATTTCGAACAACGCAATAAGCATGACAGGGTCAAGCCTGATGCTCGAGGTAAAGCCTACTATTATTGTCCCAATTCAATATCAGGCATGACTATTTTAGAAAGCCTACCAGATAGGTAGCACGTGCAATCAAACACGC
>BLAZ01001312.1:213059-215559 GCA_014633955.1 Acropora tenuis
TTGTCTAATAGCACAGTCACATTTCTGCCTTCAGCATCCATCGGATGAGAACTCAACAAATGAAAAAAAAAAAATACATAGGAGATTTGAAAATGTGTCTGTAAAATTCATCAAGTTTTAGTTCTCAACCAGTATAGTTGGGATTTGCACTGAATACAGTTATGCATAACAAAATATGATGCCCTGGGAACTGAACACTCTGTTATTCAATTGATACAGTTTTCAGGCATAAGATTGAAGTAAATGAGCACATTAGAAAATCTACTGGCTGGACTCAGACAACAATTATTATTTTTATTCATTACTGTCTGACACGTAAGAAGGATTGCATGATTAATTTGCATTCATGTCTTAAGAAACTACATGATATCCATGAATTTTACTAGTAACAATTGTTTTAGCACTCATGTAGCTTGGATGTCATTTCTAAGTTTTATCTGAGTGTCTTCATCAGTGTTCAATATGTTCAAATAAACTTACCTTTGACTTCACCTTAAAATGGTGGATATTTTTCTTCAAATAATCGATTCCAACAGTGATAATGGGCAAGAATTTCTTGGGCATCTTCCTACCTTTGTTCTAATGTTTGAAATATTTCTGCCTTTCCCATCTAGCAGGAATGAAAAGCAAATTAAACAATTCATTCACACACCATGATACTGTAGCTTAATAATTCATACTCTATGGATTAGATGTTGAATAGCTCAAGTTCAAAGAATAAGGGTTTATGTCTTCTGAAAGTTGAAAGGCTGACCTGCCAATTTTCTTAAGTGCATAAGAGAAGACCCCAATTAGATTCCATTAAGTCTTGTTGTTAGCTTTACTCATGTCAACTGGTCACAGTTCCTATGTGCATCACCAACATGTGTTGGATTAGCAACTATCACTAGAAATTTTACAGTTAAGTATTAATAGTCATTTGAAATAAGCCTCTCATTGCTCAGTATATACTTCACTTACACTTGCTGTTAAAGATGGATCTTCTTCTTCTCAATCCATGATCTCCTGTGTGCTTTCCCTTTGGGTTTATGGATACGCTCTTTTATTATGCATATACATGTACCACACTTGGTGAATCGAATTACCTAGAACGTGCAAAACAAAAGCTTCATACATAAATTCCACTCATTCATTTCTGAACAAATACTGGTTCAAAGTATGTAATGGAGAAGGGAGCTAAATTGAGTCAGACTTCATTTTACACAGCCTTGGAAGGCTTTAATGTTATCCTCTTTTAGATCCAAAAATATCAGTTGAAGCATACCTTTGGTAATGAGACATGTTGAAAATGTTCCCTCCACATGTTACAAAACTTAGTGTACCCAAGACGTTTACTGTCCTTGTGAAGGGTTTTCTTGTCTTCCTGATACATCCTGTACTCTCTTTCTTAGGCCAAACAAGATGGCAGGTGCTTTCTCTGTTCATTGAGCATATTGTTGGTCATTGTTTTGAAAAATTTTTGAAACCATGTTTTGGCTTACAGAAAGACTTTTGATTTTCCATAGTGACCTGGCCCTGCACTTGCCACTGTTGTTCATCCATTCTCGAATTCCTTCTTGAGGTTAAAGAACCTGAAATACGATACGATGTCAAAGTTTTGTACTAACTAATATTTAATAATTAATTTTAATTACATACTAATAATTAATAAACTTCAGCAATTGAGTAAATCAAAATATTCTGTGTTAGTTAGCAGCTTGGTAATATCTCACCTTCAAACAATGGCACCATAATGTTTTCATCCAAACCTCTTGGCAAACAGTTTTACCATTCACTTTGTATTCACAGAAGAACTTTCCACAATCCATAGCATTCTTATTGAAGAAGAGGTAATCAAGAATGAATACCCTCTGTTCTTCCTCTGTCTTCTCCCAAAATACACATAGATATTCTTCAACCTCCTTGCATATCAAAACAGATTAAATATATTAACTAATGCAATATTGCTTTCCCAAAAGAAGCTGATACACATGAGAGCTGCTGGTAAATCAATCTTTTTTGTGACTTTCCTCTTGACCTCTTGACGTTGCCCCTTTTGTCTTTCGGCTGCACTTTCCCTTGCGCATTTAACTAAAGCAATTTTTTGTGGAGACATTTCACTCTGCAGATAATTTTCACAAGAAAAATACTAAGTATTTTTCTTGTGAAAATGAAGTCTTCATTATAGAGCTATAAATTAATTTCGAGGCTTATTTTTTTTTCAGTTCCATTCCCAGTCTATAGCCAAACTTTGCAAAAAGCAAATTGGTGGCATCCTGCCTTAGTTTTGGGTGATCTGAACTCTCAGATCACAAACTGATCTGAATCTGCACTGGCAAGCAAATGAAAATCCAGGGAGAAAACTTTATTTAGTGACATATTCAATCGCACACATGACTTCAACCATTAAGCCAGGCTCGCTTGGTACTCAAAGCTCCTTTCATTTCAAGGGAGGGATTGCCAACGGCTGATTCTGCGAGTAATTCTCAGACGAACAAGATGGCAATTTGATGAAATCGGG
>BLAZ01001312.1:325251-327751 GCA_014633955.1 Acropora tenuis
GTAAAAATATGCAAGAATACGCAGAAATGCTTATATACAAACTCTTTACATACAAAAAGATACAATAAAGTTTATAGATTAAAAAGATAGGTCTTAAGTTGAGCCTCCAAAGAATTTGTGAAACAGCAGTTTTAAGTTCCATGGGAAGTTTATTGAAAAGTTCTGCTGCAGATACTTGAAAGGACCTGTCACCATAACTATTAAATTCCTGTCAGAAAATGCAGGCATATAGTTGCAGCACCTCGTACCAAAAAATATATATATATTTAGTATTTACCAAATCAGTGGATAGCACCCGTAACTCGGAATATCCTTGGCTATTCACTGTTTTGCAAATGGAAAGAAAAATGGTGCGTCGTTTTGCGAAAGTTTCAGAAGAAAAAATTGAAACAGCATTTTTTTATCCATCTAATTTGGTAAATACTAAAACAACTATCCCCCTCAGGGTTGGTGAAGAGCGGTGGATATATACCTCGACGCTTCGCGTCTCGGTTTATATCCACCCTTCGGGGGATAGTTGTATAATATATACAATTATTTTTTTTGGTAAAAACATTGTTGTGAGTCTTGATACCTATGAAAAGCTAACAAGTCATGTCCTAAGATTAGAAAAAATGTGCAATGCACTTCAAACAAATGCAAGGATACATTTTACTGAGAAAATACTAAGAGAAAATAGGGTTAGGTGAACCTTTAAATGCAGAATTTAAATGACTAACTACAGTACAGCCTTCATATTTCAGGTGAGAAATAAACATCTTAAATGAAATGTGAATATTCTCACCTTTCGACATGCTGGACACAATCCATTCTCATCTGTTCTGATGCGATGCCAACAGAATCGACAGATCTGTTGATTAAAAGAAAGTAGTTCTTCAGTACATTTGATGACATGGATAAACACATTGATGATAATGTCCAATATTCAAGGCTGTCAAACAATTTGGTTCTCCCTGAAGGATATACATATGAAGGATAACTATATGTCACAAAGCAAAATGTGAAACCATAAACATTGTTTCCTTAATTTTAAATAGGCAAAACTTTGCGGCTAATTAACTATAATTATGCACCCCAAACAAGAGGAATGACTTTGTAGAACCAAAAGCAAGCACTTTGGTAGCTTTCCTCTTTCAGAATGTTGCAAAAGGAAATTTGTTACTAACCACAAAAAGTGAAAAGAATAAAAGTGGATTGTTACAGGTATAGTACACAGGAAGTAATCAGCTTGGCAAACAAGCACTGCCAGTCTTGCAGAGTGCAATCTTAAAATTAATTTACAATACTGACATAAAAATGACCTGATGATTGAAAGAAAAAGTCTTAACTGGTAGGAGACAACTAGTTTCACTAATGTAGCTGCCTATCGTACCAAACAGTGGTCAGTGAAGTGACCAACTGGCAAATTACATTAATAAAGACTTAAAATATGACAAACTGTGTCCTAGAGTAAGGTGCAGAATAATGAAATTAATGCTTGGATGTTTATAACACATTCATGGTTATGTTACATACTTAAGCTAAATTACCAAGGACACACTTCACCCTACAAATAAAATAGGATTACTCAAGACCACGCAAAATTCAAATAATCTTGGAAGTTAACTGTCACTTTGGATCACTATAACGATGCAAGATACCAATGACTTTAAAATCAAATATAACGACCAGTTTTCATACCAACAGTACCCTTTTTAATTCGGTGTTAATTCTAGAATTGTGTATCTTTATTACCAATAATTCATTTTGCAATTCTAACTGAGAGCAAAGTTTTCAGAGGGAATATGCTTGTCAAGTAAACTGAGTAGCATAATTCGAATTGAGCATATTTGCAACAAAATATAATCATGAACAGTTCCAGTTTCTGTAACCGTACAAAAAAAAAGATCACGGAGTTAAATATGAGTATTATTTTGTTACCTGATATCCACATGTACAGGGGAAGAAATTGACATCGTCGATTTCCAATTGTTCCATGCATAATGGACACTAGGTTTAACAAATTGCAGCAGGAAAGAATTAAGAAACAGATATTTATTAAAATTCTCCCGCCAGTCAATTTACAACAGATCAACAAAGAACAAGGAATCGAATTTCTGACACATTTACCTCTGCATCAGTAGCTTGCATGATGATTCTTATGAAGGTTAAGATGCACACTCTGGGACGTTCAAAAACTTGTAACAGGAGAAATGACAGAACGTTGTCTTGGCGGGTAAAAAAAATGAACCGACCGAAACTGGTTCACACTGGGACCGGAAACACGGTATGTTAACGGAAACAAATAGCAAATTCGACGAAAAAGACGCCCTAATTAGATGGAGTCCTCCAGGAGGATGCAGAGGAGAAATTTCAGCAAGCGGTTGGATAGTTGTCGTGTGATAACTCGCTTTTTCCCAACTTACTTCGTCTGTCATATCATCAGTGTCATTTCTGGGCTACTGCGCATGAGCTAAGTGCCTACAACTCATTTACATCCGTGTGGTTGCAGGCTCGGAAA
>BLAZ01001312.1:624385-626885 GCA_014633955.1 Acropora tenuis
CCACGATGAAGTCGTTGTTTGCTTAAATTCTGATAAACTTTTGCTTGTAATTTTACATTGTACTCGGTGAAAAAAAATCGGTCAGAATCTCGTTCTTTTGGTGCATGCACTCTAGTTTTTGCCCGTAATTCGTGATGGTCTCTTGCAGCGTTGATCATTAATTTCTCGTGTCAAGGGAGGATAGCTAAGGCAAGGAATGCGCTGAAAAATAAAAAATGTCAATGAATTTTTTTTGGAAACAACTCATACTTCAATCTTCACGTGATTCGTGTTTTCATGAAATGTGTTGAAGTTGAAGCTTATGAAAATTAAACTTGAAACTGTATTTTATATTAAATGACCTGGGCAGATATCATGCATGCCAGTTTGTGTTGTTTGGGAAAATATTGATCCACTTTTCTCAATGAGAAATTGGTAGGGAACGGAAAAACTCTATGAAATGGAGAGTTTCATGTTTCGGATATTCGTTTGGCCCATTCTTGGTCGTTCATCGTGTGCAATAGACCAATTTCGATATATTAAAATTCAGCCTAAGACAATAGACTTCAATACGAGGCTCTTTGGGAATAAACCCAACAAACTCTGTAGTTATTCCTATGAGCCTCGTACTGAGGTCTATTGTTTTAGGCTGAATTTTAATATATCGAAATTGGTCTATTCTGTTGACCTCATTTCGCCTTTCCAATTATGTCCGAGGGGTAATGGCGCAATGAGGTCAACTTTACGTGAAGTGCCAACCTCTGAAAGGCCAGACAGACGACAAATACATTTTCGTGTGGGATCTTTAACGTTCCACGGATTTGTGAAAACTGAAGGGCCGTGAGATGGAGCCTTTTGTTTGATAGTCCTTGTCCTAGGAGACTTGAAAGTCTAACCACTTTCAGATGACAGTACAAAGGTACTCAGTTATTTTCAAACCCTGAGTGTCGGTATGTCCTAGGTTTTGAACCTGCGATCTCCCGCACTTAAGAACCATTCTCAATCGAGTGAGCCACCTAGCGCTAAGAATGGGTGTTAGCCTCTCTTTTGTCTACTTTTCTTACAAATGCTTAAGCAAGCGGCGTTTCTGAGCCACGGATGGAAACCGGAAGTCAACATTTCACACTCCAGGAGAGTGGTCCTTCCCAGATTTTCTAACCGATCGTCTCTACTGGTAAAAAGATACTTCACAACATAAATGTGGTGGTGAGAAGACAACTTAAAGAGGAAAACAGCTCACCTCCGATTTCCGTCCGTGGCTCAAAAACGTCACGTGCTTAAGCCCTCTATTCCCTGAGAATGCTGTTGCTTCTCGAATACTAAGTCTTAGGTATACGCATGTACTCATCGAGTACCTTTTTTTTCCTGAAGTCGGGCCAGGGGATGAGCTACAGGGACCGTTCATGTCAATATTTCTTGCACCCGGTTGAGTGAGTGCAATTTTTCATATGACCAGTTTTTATTTATTTTAGTTCTAGAAGGGTACAAAATGCGGAGATTGGTTAATTAATCACATGGACGTTTCCAAAATAGGATTTGAATCTTTCACTCTAGATTTATCTCTCATTCTGTAAAGTTGGTCTTCTCATATGTTGCAGTAAAGGGAATAAAAGCTAAAATTACTTCGAAGTTTCGTGGCTCGAAACGCCTTCGTTTTAAAGATACAGAGAGAATTATGTCACCCGAAACTCTCCCGAAAACGTTCCGGACTTTCAAGAAACGGGCCCTGGGGCCACAATCCTTTATATGCCGAAGCTACACAAACCCATGTGCCATGCGACTTGTTGGTCATCACCGCGCTCCGCCGACGAACGAAAGCGCAGAAGCTTGTCGATTTGCTGCAATCGCTCTACACCGGAACAACAGCATCAATCAAGGGCCTCAAGTCTTCCTTCGAGACTCAAGCTGGACGCAGACAAGGTGACGTGGAATCATGCTGCTGTTTTAAATATTACCTCGTCTGGTGCCTAAAAGTGGCCGCGGTGCAGATTGACGCCGGCTGATTTTCCGAACGGATTTGGCAATGCGTTTGATTACAAAATTCCAAATCACTGCACCAACCTTACTGAAGCAATACTGGCAAATCTCATGAATTGGCCAAAGAAATCAAGCTGGAATAATTTCCTACGGAGGATGATACGAGGTGGATTCAGTAAAAAAGTCTCAAAACCAAGGTTATTTCTCATTCAAATATTCACGTCCAGGGTGTGAAAGGATTGTCGGTGCACCGCCACCACACGATTTTATCGAGTCGCAGTACCTAAAATACACGGCACACACCTGCAGGCACCTGAATGACTCACTCACCAAGCACATTCTATTTGCAAGACCTCAACGCAATTAAGTATTTATAGAGACCCGTGGTGTAGAATTTCTGAAATCCTAGATGTGTCCAAGTTCCAAAGCCAGAGGGCAACACTGAATAAAGCAGAGCTCACCAGCCTTAAGAAGGAGAATCTCAACTTCAAAGTGGAACTGGAGTCCAAAACGTCAGACACGCATCATGAAGGACGATAAATAA
>BLAZ01001312.1:654121-657311 GCA_014633955.1 Acropora tenuis
TAGAGAACAGTCAGATGAAAACAAGAAACTAAAAAGTTCTTACGTCGTCCACACAATTGCAAAACAGGTCATATCACGTCGTGGACAGGAGGAGAAAGGCTGCGAAATGTACACAAATGACAGACGCACG
Source organism: Acropora tenuis (assembly GCA_014633955.1). NCBI lineage: Eukaryota > Metazoa > Cnidaria > Anthozoa > Scleractinia > Acroporidae > Acropora > Acropora tenuis. The sequence goes on from BLAZ01001312.1 coordinate 654,252, forward strand.
TGCAAAGCGTGCAAAAGTCATTGTTAAATACTCAAAGTTGTAACGTTCTTGTTGCCGACGTGGTCGCGGTTGCTCAAGCTTCCTAGTTGCCACACACGACCACGACGACGTTACAAGTTTTCGCCTACGTGACAACGCAAAACGCACTCCTTACACGGGCGTCTTTCATTTTTGCCTCCGATCTCGCACCATCAATGGCGGACAACATTAGCAGTTAAATGAGGCATAAAAATTTAACTCACTTTCGCAAAGTGGCCTTTGACATGACATCTTTTACAGCGTTCAAAGGGTCTTGCTCTAGGTTTCCGACATTGCTGGAACAAGATGCAGTCATCGCCAACAATTACTCTTAAAATACTCATCCATATTTAGTAGCCGTTTTGACCAATCGGATGACTTTCTCTGGATACGTGAGTAAGTAATTCACCCAGCAAACCTAAAAGCCCAGGGAGGGATTTGAATGTGGCCCCAGGGAAATAGCGAATGCCAATGAACGTGAAGCTTTACATAATGCCACTGTTTGAATGTGTCTTTGTTGCCCCTTGAACACTTTGTTGCGTTCCTGGAATCCTTTGGAATGGAGTCTTCAAAGTCTTTTTTCTCTCGCTCTTCCGACTTTCGCGGCCTAAACTGTCGTTTTGAAGGCATGTTGTCTTCGGTTCGAGAACCATCAAAAGACTCAACCGAAGCCCCTTTGCGCTAACCGGCCAAAGTGAATTCTTATATATCGATGAATTATATTTCTTCGATTCCCAGGTGAACTGGGCTAGACCGCCTCTCGCGAAGGAATGGTCTTTAGGGAACTTAAGCATGCAACGTTTTTGAGCCACGGAGGAACACCGGAAGTGTACCCTTTTCCGATTTTACTTGTCCTCACACTACCACATTTGTATTTTTAAGTTTCTTTGCGCTAGTAGAGACGATTAGTTTGAAAATCCGGGAGAGACCAAGTGACCTGGCCTGCGAAATGTTCACTTCCGGTTGCCGTCCGTGGCTCAAAAACAGGGAGCTTTAGCATCGACGACGGCAACTGCAACGACAACGTCACAAATTAAAATTTTGATTGGTCGAGTGAGGAAAAATAAGCGTGCTGCACGTGCAGCACGCACTTATGAAGAAGTTCGTGCTGTTCTCTGCAAAACAACAACGTGAAATTACCACATTTACCGTACTGATGGCAACTTGAGCATACAACCGTAAATCTTTAATTCTCTGTATCTAATTCAACGGCGCGCACATCAGTCCAATTGTAGCTTACTTTGGCAACATTGTAGAATGCGAACAAGATGTGACAAATCGCGACTAGTCACAATTGCGCAGATATTTATTTTCAAGTGCCGTTTTCTTTGCCGTCGCCGTCGCCGTCGCCGTCATTGCTAAAGCTCCCTAACGTTGCATGCTTAAGCTCCCCAAATTTTTTCCATCACGATTGGTCAAAACGGCTATTGAATATGGATGCAGTACGTGTTTCATCAGATAGAAGTTGTATATTAAATCATCAATAACAAATTTCGTGAACCATTCAATGCTCAAAACAATTCAATTGCTTTTACTTAGAATGAGAACAATCTCAGAATTAGATCGTCTCAATGTCAGTGGTTCCACGTTAAGTCGCACGCTGACCATAGAGCAGCTTGTCCCAGTTTTCGTAAAATGAATACAATGAGAGCCTTCCTACTCCTCCCTGGCAGGGGTGCAAGTTTATCCCTTGGTTACCCCCAATAGTATGTAACTGGTAGCAGAGAGGTGGAATATAGAGAAATTTCTCTTGTCTATGGACAGAATGCGTTGCAAGGGTCACGTGTGTGACCTTACTCTAACTTCTAGTCCAACAAAGAAACTAAAACGACAGTATACCCCCTAATTCCATGCCACTGCTTTCAAGAATGGTTGAAATTTTAAATTAAATCTTAGACATTGAAAATAACATTATCTGCCGTACCTTCAAAACATGACCTGGCTCGTGACAGTTGAAGCACAATTCGTTTGGACAATTTCTCCTTGAATGACCACTTCTTCCGCACAAATAACAAACACCCATGTTCTGTTAATAAAAATTCCGTGCAACAGTTACAAATAGTTGGACTGGAAGACAAGGGGCTACATTGGTAACTGAATATGAGTAGAAAAGTAAATCACAAATGTACTGGCTATGAAGCAATGTGTGGCTGATGGCTCACAAATATCTCAGAGATGGCGATGTCAAATGTACAGCATAATGAGACTATTATTGAACAAGAGACAGGATGTTGGAAGAACTCAAGAAAACACTGCTTACCATCAAGTTATGATTTACAAGATATTGGAGTAAACAAAGATGCTTTCAACAAGTTTACTGTTTTCATAGATTTTCAACCAAAGTCACTAAAAGTTATAGGATTCCACGTGCGAATTTTTATGTTAGCTTGTGACTTATGGATGCAAATTAGGACTATTTAAATGCTTCAGTTTCCTAGCGCGCCAATTTGTTTACAACTTTTTTCTCTAGCGTCAAATAATATTATCGACCTAGCTTCATCGTCATCGCTACAGTCAGGAAACATTCGCAAGTCTCTTTATTCTATCCTGTATTTTCTTTGTTGCTCGGCTCTTCTTCACATGTATTTTTATTCACTTTTCTAGTCAAACCTCACTCGCTCGATCTCTTAGTATTCAACCGGCTCTTCGAGTTTCACCAACAGAGCATGAATTAGACATTTCTAAACGTAGCTTCAACAGGAGCTGTAGGCTACAGAAGTAAGAATGCGTAATTTTTTATACCTTTATTTTTTTTAATAAATAACAAAATTAATATGCTCTAATTTTCAGCCTGGGATATTTCATATCTAACTTACTGCTTCACTTAATCTTGGTTATCATCTCATATACCACTAATATGACCACGTCATAGAAACTGCTTGTGCCAGACGTTTTGTAAAATCAACACATTAGTTTCCAAGCAGTCATGTTTGGTCAATACATTCAAATTGCACTGATGGATTACAGTACTTGAATTTGTTATACCTTTGGCATGGGGCAGTAAAATGCCAGGTGGCCTGTTTCCTTGCAGTTGCGGCACTC
>BLAZ01001312.1:684484-686984 GCA_014633955.1 Acropora tenuis
AAAAAAACTAAGAGAATGCATTCATTGTTAGTTAGAGAGAGTGGATATCGTGTGAATTTCAAGTGTCTAACAAAACAATGTGAGAGCAGGATCAGGTTGATGACTCCTAATCTTATAATCTGAATCCAGAGACCCAAACTGTCATAGCAATAAAAAAATAAAAGTAAAAAAATATGGGATGATGCAAATTCAGCTTTCTAAAGCAAGGAGTAAAACCATGCCACTTTACTTAGTAATATGGAATGTTTTTACCTTTGACTTGGTTGTGATGTGTAAAGCACTTGGTATCACGGCTGAGGTGTCCACTTTTTCTACAACAGAAATCTCCCGCATAGGGATCACCACAGAAAGCAGCTGTCGCACCTGATGCACACAAGAAATCAGAAGAAAATGTATCAAGGTGACTAATTGTACAAAGTACTAAAATAATATCATATCATTTAAATCTTTGAATGGATAATAATTATGGGCCACATGTACCAGCCGGTCAGCTGTTAAAACTGTTGCAGTAATCTAGAATTGTGACACGATAATAGTTAACTAGTTTAGGGCTTCCACAAAAATCACTGTGCTGAGGACTGGACCAAGTTTTTGTTAAACCTGTCTCACTTTGTTTTATTGTCCAGCCATTTTCATCAATAAATGCAAAGAAAATAACATAGTGCTGAAAAGCTACATTATAACAGTGGTGCAGATCACACAAAATGAACCTCTCCCACCTTACTGTTAAAGCACAAGTAGTTTGGAGAGCAATAAAGTGTTCCCCATTCATGACATCTTTCTTGTGGACTCCACAGTGTACATTCACAATGCCCATCAAGCTTCTCTTCAACTGGCAGGCGAAATAAGTTTCTGGAGATGCAAGAATTCACAGAAAAAAGTCAAACTATGTAATGCACAAGGCCTTCAAACTTTCTGTTTCTTTTAAGTGGCAACAGGTACCAATAATTATTATTAGTGACACTTGGAGATGGTTACCTCCTTCCTTCTCCCTCATGAAATAGTAAAGATTTATTTTTGGAATTGAGTACCGGGAATTGTATAAATTTTTTTAAGCAATATACCTGTAGAATTCACTTCGAGCTCTAGCATCCAAGTCTCTTTTCAGTGATGGTACCTTTTTAACTGATTTACCACGGTTCCTACACAAAGAGGGAAATAAAAAAGAAAATTTAGTGACTGTTGTAACCCATGCACAAATGAAAACAGCATATTTTTCATAAGAACAGATGATGATAACAAAGTGGAGACAAAAAGCAAAAAGACTATTATTACATTATATAATCCTGAATCTAATTCTGAGGTTGTCCACTCAAATACTGTACTTACTTGGTCAGGACAGGTAGTGTTTTGTCTTCTTCATAACCTTCCTCTGACAGAAGCCTGCAATACAAAATACGCACACATATCTTGCACATGCTACGTAACCTTGTTGCTTAACCTAAACTGTTCATGAACTGAAAACTATGCTTACTGCCTCATTGCCAGGTTGGCCAACTGCTCCATGAGTCCAAAAGTTTCTGTTATGTGTAGCAGCAGAGAGAAACTAAACTGGAGCAAAACAAAAAAAAGAAGAAGAAGAAGACATTGCAGGCCTCAATGATATTGCAAAGGCCAAATTTAAAACACTCAATTTGCCATAAGCTTGTCACCTCGCCTTCTCGCGTTGTAACCTTGATTCCATCAGTAAATAGGATGCTACTGCTTCTCTCCAAAGACTAAAGTGACAACAATGCAAAACGTGATTTAATGTTGCATCGGTTTCAAATCAATGGTACAATACATAAAATTGAAATTAAAATTTGTTATGAAACTACAATTTGATAAGGGCTGAGTTGCCACTGTCTCCGATCAATTCCCTACTGACATGGCACCACAGTTTTCTTCAGAACTAAACCTTTCACTTGATTAGAAACCACTTTCATTATATAAACTGAAGTGCTTTATAGGGATAAATATCAATAATTATAATTATTAATTATTATTATTGGATTTCCACCACTGAGAAAAACAGTGTCTCTACACATTAAATTTACGATAAAATTGCTAAACACTGCACCCACTCATCATATCAATTTGAAAACTAGAGGAGAAATTCCATATCTCTGTGTGCCCATGTAATATTCTCTATATTGTCATAACATGTTTTTAATCATCATTGAACCCTTGCTTGAGCTCAATGCTAAAATTTAAAAGAGTATAATGTATTTGCTTGTGAATGTACTTTGTGTAAAATGGATCATTCTCATCCTAAAAGCACAATGTGGCATCCACAAGGGATAACTCAACTGACAGGACAACCAGTACCAGAATAATAACTCTTGTTTGAGTACTAATGTTGTCGGAAAGTCAGGGACAAACAACAGTCCTTCTCATTGCTTCACTCATTCAGAAAAAAGTGATTCTATCAATGAAGGATCACCTTTCTTAGTCAGCTTGGATTAAGAGAATTTCTTTTTACATACCACGACATCAAGCCACCTGATGACTAGACGTGCCT
>BLAZ01001312.1:731984-734484 GCA_014633955.1 Acropora tenuis
TTCATAAAGTTTTAAAGGATACTGTATTTGATATAAAGTTCATAACGACCCTTTGGCAGACCAGATTCAAAATCCCCAGCATGATCAATCTTACGATATAGCTTACGGAACTTTGAAAACGCAGCAGTTCGCATCCAAACAATGAAGTCTTGATTCTGAAAGCCATTGTTGCTGGAGTCATTGACATCTAGCTGGTAGACAGGTCGTGGCCAATTGGGTGGTTTAGCAAACTTTTTAAAAGCATCTTCCAAGTTCCCAGGGGGATTTTTAAACTTTACTTCTCTGTCTGATTTCCATGCAATATCTTTGTATGTGAGACCAACCATGACTGATTTTGATGGCTCCTTCAGCCATGTTACCATAAAACTGTCTGAAGCATAAATCAGAATGTTGAATGTAAGTATTACACTTTGGAATGAAAATTTTTGGTACCCTGTATTCAGCATAGTTTGGATAGAACTGAAAATTCTCTTTCATTTCCAAAACACCCAGAATGTTCTTAGTAATATTTGATGCATGTACCCTCTATCCCTCAGAATGACATGCCAGGTGCACCTGTAGTGACAGTAAGTTCACCCAATTTTTACTATTCTCTTCCTTTTCAGCCTTATCACCCTCATATTATTCCCAACAAGCTGAGCAGGATCATAAAGCTAGCTGCTCTCAATATTAATATTGACGCCACAAAACACTTTTTTTAAAAACAATGTTGGCATTTCAAGCTCAGGCCTTTTGACAGGGTGCGGGAAAAAAATTAAATTATGCGCTTTTTTGGAGGCAAATTGTGCGGGACAAAAAGTTAATTGTGCTGGATTGCCCAATCTTTTCTTGTAATATCAATGTTAAATTCCTCCTGTAATGGCTAACTTACTTCTAGATTTTACTTTGAATGATTTTTATCTAATTGACTGAACTTTAGAACCTATTTCAAACCATTTCTTTGTTTGTCAAAGCAATCGAAAGAGCTAAATGAAAACACTTGAGGAGATCGCCCCCTAAATCCTAGCAAACCTCTAAGTACGTCATGTATGTCTAAAAAAGCCTTGTTGTTTGGATAACGCAATCAACGAATTGCTTTGTATTGGTAATTGGACCAAGTGGAGTACAATTCAGGGAGTAATTGGGCGAGTAATTTCAAATTGGCTGAGCGGAAGTGCGAGGACGATTTGAAATAATATTACGAGTGCGATTACTCCCTGAATTGTACGACACAAAGTCCAATTACTAATTAATCGTAAGTATAACAAAATTCACGAAGAATATGACAGTGGTATAAACTATTTGACAGGTTCATATATTCAACGTCTAAGCTAGATGCTGAAAAAGAACCCATTCAAAAAATCTTGATACTCAATAGAAATACCCGTTTTAATTAAAATTTTATGTAAAAATTTTCATATTGTGCGGGATTTTGCGAATTTTCTCGGATTGTGCGTTATTGTGCGGGTTTGACCGAATTGTGCGATTCCGCATCCACGCACCCTGTCAGAAGTGCTGCAAGCTAGTTTGTGTATCTCTAAGCTTAATAACAATGAAAAGGACACATAATTACAAAAGGAAAGAAACTTACCATTAAAAAGACTGTTTGCAATAGCACCACAAGGGGCAATGGGACTCTTATTAAATTTGGCAAATGGTTCACAGTCACTGGACACTGTTTCACGCAGCTGTCCATTGAGCTGAAGATCATCTCGTGACCTCACATAGCGTCTATGGTTCTGCATAGGGCAAAGTGTTTACATGAAAGTTACACATCTACGTTGTGGGGATCACAAAGACATTCAGACTCAAAGTTCACAGTTCTACTAAGTAATCAGAGATTACTGTGTGGCATGAAATTTTTGCGGGAGTTTAATTTTCTGGATTGAGAAATTTGTGCCTTTCCCTGGAAGAAATTTTTTTCGCAAATTTGGATTTCAGACTTTACAGTTGGGAACAAACTTTCATGGATCTTAGGCAAGTTTCTGTCCAGTATTTCACTTCAAGCACTGGTACATACAAAAATAGCAACAAGGGGTTTGTGTGTTTTCTTAACATTTTGGACGTGGGGATTCCCTTGATGCAGGAGAAAACCTTGAAATGGTTACTCAATTTCTTCATCTACCTGAACAGCAACCTTTCCATCATTCTTAGTGGAAGGCATAAATGCAGCATCACAAATGCCCCTGAGAATGGTTTCCCATCAGACAACACATTAGACATGTTCATACAATTTTCATGCACTGCAGCCATAAATGTTGTTTTTCAGTACATAGTCTCCGCTAGAGTTATAAATCTATGTTGCAGGTCAGATTGAAACTTTAGGTCAATTTGTTTCAACTTAGGTCAATTAATTCTTTTGTTTCAACTCAGGTCAGTTTGGGGCACTGTTACAAACACAGGTCATTGTTTTACCAATACAGAAAGTAACTTAGACAATCATTAAAGCTAACCTTAGGCCTAAGAAGGCCTAAACAAAAGTATTTAGGCCTAATGTTAGCACTTGTAAACAGTTAAGGTT
>BLAZ01001312.1:757306-759806 GCA_014633955.1 Acropora tenuis
TGCCTTTGGTGGAGGCTATTCACAGGATTGCAGATGGATACTTCCTTCTGCCATAATGATCACTTCCTGCTCAACCGACCCTTAGGCACAAGCTCCCAATCTCGTCTATTCTTGATGAGTTCAATTTCATAATACCAGGAATCCAAATTATTGTAAACTGAGTCAAGTTATACTTTGTTGAAACTGAGGGATTATTACTCCTGTAATAATTATTCTTCTGTCACAACCCATTCCATTCCCATAGGGTACATTACTTTAAGTAAGAACTAGAAAAAGTTCCCACAACATGTCCCAAACCAGGAAGTCCCACATGAATTTCCAGCAAGTTTGAGAAGGCTTAAAGTGTAAAAAACAATAGCTGTTTCTTATGTTTTACCCTACTGTAAACCAAACGCTATAATCATGCTTTGACTGTAACTGCTCTGCTTGCATGGTGTTCCCTTTTGTAAATTTTGCATTTTATGTATTTTATTGCTTTTAGATCTTAACAAAGACTTTGTGATTCTGCCATCAAACAAGGTTAGAGTTGCAGAAAACTCGACTTCTGTCTTGAGATGCAAACCTCCCACAGGTCAACCAATCCCAAAAGTTTACTGGGAGAAAAATGATAAGCCTGTGAAGTCACTTGCAGATAAACGAATTCAGGAGACTAAGCAAGGAAACCTATTATTGCTTAAAATAAGAGGCACAAAATTTCTGGATTCTGGCCATTATCGATGTGTAGCATCAAATTTTGTGAGGCGAAGTGAAAGTCCAATACTCAAGCTGAAGGTATATGGTAAGTGTTATTTAACTTTTGAAGGATTTTAAGTTTCAGTAAGTAAACAAAGCTACTTTGCTTGTTGGGAAAAGTCTTTTTAACAGCGTTGGTTTTTATACTAAAAGAAATTTTTTTTTAACGCAGGTAAAGTAATTTTTTGATGAGATAAATATTTTTTGACTAGGTAAATATTTTGCATTATTATATGGCAAACCCAGTCTTAGGCAAGTCCATGTGCTCTGATTGGTTCTTTCTCTGTCAGGATTTTGCAGTACGGACTGTTTCCACGGAAACGGTCCAACCCGTATTTATGTTTTGGGGTGAAGCCAGCAAATTCAAAATTTGCAACCAAAACAATGAAAAAAAAAAACTGTGAATAGTGTCATCCTTCAAAGTGAAACTACCAGAAGAAGCAAAAAAGATTGAAATTTTTCCAAAATTTCAAAGATGGATGAAGAAAACGAACAATCTTCAAGAGAATTTTATTATCCTGAAGATCTGGAAACTTTTGATGCAGAAACTGAAGTAGGCATCACAGAGTTCCATGTAATAAACATCTTATTAACCGAGCTTGCTCGGGCCATACTGGGGATTATTGGCCCTCGGTCATGGCAATAGGGACTGAGTGAAGAGTAGAGTCCAATCAACTGTAATTTACAGCCACTATCACTAACACTCTAACACCAAAGTAACCTCAACAAAAAAACAAGTTACCTGGTTATTAACAGCAGCAATGGAGGTTGAGTGCCCCAGACATCCAGGAGCTTCTGCTATTGGCAGCCAGCCCCTAGATGTGACTGCTTCCATGGCTGGCAAATCCTGGTAACTTAACCATGAGCCCCCAACCAGAAGGGAAGAAGGGCACTCATCACTCTTATATAATATATACTGTGGAAACAAAGGAGGGTGGGGGCAATCCAGAGACTTGCTCACGCACAAAGCAGTGCTACAACAAACACTAGGGACCCGCATCGATGTGGACAACAGAAGGCTGCTGACTGCACATGCTTACCAACACTAGCTCAAAGCATGCAATGGCTCAGATGCATGAATGAACACAGCAAAATGCAAGGGAATGCAGACCCCTGACGGATGCACTTGTGCAGTGCCTTACAAAACAATGCTGTGCACAAAGGGATATTGACATATGGGAATGCACAGCCACTTGAATTTGCATAACAATCCCACACTCCCGCTTATTTGTTAACAAATGTTCTTTGTTGTCAATTCTGTTTAATTACATTTAACTGCATGAAAATAAATAACCAGTCAGAGTTAAAATAAACTGAGATGATAAATTCCCTTCAATATAAATATGAATTTAATTTTGATTTTTAATGTCTTACTCTTTACTTTAGTTGATGGTGGGTGGTCTGAATGGCGTGAATTCTCGCCTTGTTCTGCTACTAATTGTGGTAATGGCACCAGAATGTGGAAGCGTCATTGTAACAACCCTGATCCGAAAAATGGTGGACAGTTTTGCTCTGGACTAGGTTTCAAAGTTGAAAAGTGTCAGGACATTTGCCAAGGTAAGATATCATTATCATTGTAACAATGTCTGCATGACTGTCTTTTTTGTTGCAAACCATGAACCATACTTTACTTTTTTCTACATTTTATGGCTACATGGTTCCATAAATTTTTTGGATATTCTATGTAAAATTAAATTTCAACTGTAGAAACTTTCTCATTTGAGTTTCTGCTATCCTCTGAGAATTCTTTTAACTTTCCTGCACAACT
>BLAZ01001312.1:804027-806527 GCA_014633955.1 Acropora tenuis
TTAAGGGAACAGTCGAAAAAAATGGAGACTTAGGAAAACCTTTAGTTGCTGACCACTGCTTTCTTTGACGAAAGAAAAAAGATGCCCGTGGTACTCAGAAACCCCTGAGGAGAGAACAGAAGTGGAGAGGTTTGTTTTTGTGGGATCAGATACCACAGCATGCACTTACGAAGTTTGAGCCGAATTGACGCGGTAGACTCACTCACCTGACTTTGAAACTGTGTGCACCAGGAATTGCTGTCACTTTTATATAGCTTAAATTACTTCTCTCTTGCGCAACGTTTGGAAGTCAGACTGCCAAATTGCACCTCCTAACTTAGCGCTTGTTTGGGGCTAAGTAGTTGATCTCAGCTGACTTCTGCGCGGCACAAGACAGTACCCAATGAAGAAACTTTTAGTCTCAGAACAAAACATAAGCAAAGACCACTCGTCATCCAAATAATTGATATCCACGCAAGAACTGCGATCATTTCTCTTGTGTGTATGGCTTTAAGAACAAGTTCATGATTGTCTATAAAAAGAAACTAGAACGTATTTCTTGAAAACGAAGTACAACGCCAATACCGGCCTAAGCTTAAAACTGCCATTTCTTTGTAAATTTTAATGGGTAATAATCCGGGTGGAGGATCTGATAAGCGGTTTGATTTTTTTATTATTTTTCATTTGACACGATAATAATAACAATAATAATAGTAATCATAATAATTATAATACTAATAATAATAATAGTAATATACAGAATTACCTGACCCACAGATAGCATTGCTAATCTAGGCGGGGCAGGAAATAGGGAAACATGAAAGACTGCTAGAAATTAAAGATCAAAGTGCCACTGTCGTTACTCGTGGATATCGTAATTTTACTTATGCACTAGTCTGTGAGTTCCATCCTGATTCGGTAATTAGATCGAACTTCCTTTTACACAGGAGTGACAATTTGCATAAGGATTCTCACCAAAACTCGTGGATATATCCACGAGTAATGAAAAAGGAGAGGAGATGAGTATAGTCACTTGGTGGACGGAGTCGAAAAAGTGTTCCTGTTCTTCAATGTTTACTCATTTTAAGGGAACAGTCGAAAAAAATGGGGACTTAGGAAAACCTTTAGTTGCTGCCACTGCTTTCTTTGACGAAAGAAAGGAGATGCCCGTAGTACTCAGAAACCCCTGAGGAAAGAACAGAAGTACTATTGATTTCCATCTTCGGGCGCTAAAAACAGCAAGTTAAAGTTAAGAAGCACGTTTATTTACCTTGCACATAATTTGTTCTAGATCGTAATACTAGTCATCCGGCTCTAAAATTTCAAATAGCAATGCTTGAATTCTCTTTTTGAATTTATCTTTAAGCAAATTACGAATATTAGTTGATATCTCATTCCAAAATTTCGCCCCAATTCTCGAGAAAGCATATTTTTGAATCTCTAGATTTGATTTGTGTATAGGAAAATTATGGACATCAATAAGGATCTAGTATTGTATGAATCAACACAAGAAGTGGGAAGAAACAAGTCTTGAATTATTATTTTATTGGATACAAGAGGATTACTTACATAGTGCATCGTTTCCGAAAGTACGTAGTTGATAATAAAGAAAGTTAAATGGTAAAATTTTTGCATCGACAAACGACGAAATTGCATGACCTCGAAAGTTAGTGTATTAACCTTAGGACACGCTTCTGGAGAACGAGAAGTTTGTTGACAGTTGCTAGCTTGGCCCAAAGCGACCAAACCATAGAGAAGATAAGGTGCCACCGTAAAGAGAGATATATAGAAAGAAATAGAATATTTAAAAAAATGCAATATGAAAAGGTAATATTATAAGGGAATGCAAATCAAACAAACGAGTCTTGTCTTCCGCAAACCAGTAAGTTACAATTGAAATGAAAAAAAAAAGATCCAAACATATCAGGGGTGATAGGCGTATCGTCGATGCTTCCAGCTCCCTTGCAGGATTGACTTTGAGATTGATTTATAGGAGATCTCTTTCGCACGTGCGATTTCCTGCCCTTTGAACAGGCTGCTTGTGTTTCAGTTGCTTTGTGCTATGATTGACTTATTTGAATATCTGTGTTCATTATGATTGGTCAATGCCGATCGTTGGCATTTCAATCTAAAGATCAAGCACTTCTTTCCGTAGCCTTTGTTTTTTGCGTGTAAACACACGAAACTTGAGTGTCATGTGTTTTCGTTTTTCGATAATCTCTACTCAAGTGTTGCAAAGGAAGTTACTGCAAGATTCACTCGCGCGCGACTAGACAACGTGATCTGCTTCATCTACCTGCCGTAAGAACTGAAGTCGCCAAGAGATCGTTTTATTATTATGGATGCGTAGTTTTTAATGATATTTCCTTATGTCTTAAGAATTAATGTATAAATCTATATATGGTTTATTGTAGTTATTAATATATCTTATATAGTTTTTATAGTTTATTCGTATTCTAATTAGTTTGATTATATTGACGTTGTTGTACCTTTTATATAATATTTTCTATGTAAATAGTGT
>BLAZ01001312.1:850927-853427 GCA_014633955.1 Acropora tenuis
TTGGACCGGTAAGCTATCTACTTTTTTTTCATCCGTGGGTAAGCGAAGGGTAGAAATGAGTTATCGTAGGAGCTGCATGCAATCGACGCGTCATCAAGGTTTAGACAATTTTGTAGTGAGGAGGCCTCGACGGAGGACTCTCGACATCAAAACGAGATTTGTTTTAGATCGATCGTTCTAGCAGGTCCCTGTGATCAAAGTTCACTCCCGCTCCGCATGCCGGGAACTTCCATTGTGGGGATTTTGGTGAGCTGTAGCTTTCGCGGGAAGATTAGGTTCTATCAAATGGCCTTCGAAAGTTTGAAATTAGTACCTTGGCTAATTATAGTCACCTCGCAAAGAGTGTGTATTGGAATGTGCGTCTGTGTTAAGACTTGAAATGTTGTCTACATTTGTTTATGACAATTTGTCTTGGTATGCTTTGGGTTCTACCAAAGCTTTTTGTATGGAAATTTTGCACTGGATTTGATTACTGCACCATTTTCAAGGGATTCATAACTGGGAAAGAACGCCAATGTGTGGGCAGCAAGGCTTTGATGAAGTTTCAAAACTAACACTAAAGTGTTAAGAGGAAACGCTTACCAGTGTACTGACCAGTCTTGCAAAAGGAAAAATGCGTCTCACCCAATCAGAAAAAAGTAGATCTCAGGTTCTGTTCAACGTAGAAAGCACGTTCGAAATCGAAATTGTGCTCATAGCTAAATTAAACAGTTGACAAAACAAAACCCATTGCATTCGTACAAACTAAACTTAGAAGAAAAGATCAAAGGCGACTCACATATAAACTAAACAGAAGTGCTTGCTTACGAGTGGGGATCCCAAAAGAAGATCCCCTTTCATTTCAAAAGGCCGCGAACCATTGAATTTTTTTTACCACTCTGATCTCCTATACATTTGAGACCACTCCAGGGCTGTTTTTAATCCTCTGTTTTAAGCACACTGACGCATATTTACAGCTCCTCTCGGAGGAAAAGCCGAATAGACCCTGGGATCGAGCTATTTATTTCCATTATGGCCTTATTTTCTTAATGATAAGCACTACAGTGCGGACAACTTAGGCTTGCGCCGACGAAGTACTGGAAACGCAGGAAAACAAACAAACAAACAAACAAGAACTGAAACCAGTAAGTAGTACCTCTAGACGTTGCGCTAGAGCAACGTACCGTGACGAGTATCGCCGAAATATCGGCCCACGGATCGCTTAGACTGTGTGCTTAGTTTCAGATTCTAGTCGGTCCCCGATCAGGCCGGAAGGGAGAGAAATATCGGCCCCTAGACCATGAGACATATCCCTTTCATCTACCAGCTCTGTTCACACCGTACACTGAGATCAACTTCTGCATATTTATAAAATTGTTCCAGTTATTTCTTCCATGTGGTATTTACATTTTCTTGGGACATTGTTATTAACGGACGCGGTCTTTCAGAACCAATCATTTCAAGGTTGAAAGTCATTTTGTCCTCTATGAGGTGCGTATTGGTACGAGATACAGCGAGAAATTGTCATTAAAATTCGCCACAGTTATGGCATCTACGAGTTTATGAAACTAAACGGTGTTAAACACACACTCATCTCTCCATACCGTCCTCCATTGAAGGGCCAAGCGGAACCTTTAAGCAACATTTTAAGGCGGTGGGGAACAACTCAATAAAGCAAAGCTTAGCTCAATTCTTGTTCAGTTTTTTAACAATACCAAATAGCACAACAGGTCAAACACCGGCTGAGGTATTTCTAAATCGAAGAGCTTAGATTTAATGCGCCTTTATCTCATTGGAAAGGTTTTCGACAACTCGAGCGATCAGAAATCAAGAATGGATGAAGGCAGCAAAGAACGAAAGTTCACAATTGTCGAGCAATGTGAAGAAATCGAACCTACATTGAACTGAAAATAGAATAATTAACGGCAACCGCCATGGAAATGAACAGTCGTGAAACCGCAGACAGATTCGCTTATTTACCCTTATTTAGCAATTATCCGATTTAATCACACCGGATATGGTTTGTGGAATAGTAAATACTGTCCCTTTAGTTTTGACATGCAAGAACCTTAATTGTAGTCTTAATGACGGGTATCGTTTGTCGAGAGAACGTGTTTTCGAGATTTAGAACCTTACGGAATATCAAGCCTTGTAACACATGAGGATTCAGCCAATAAGTTCTTTACAAAGAAGTTCTAGTTCAAAACTTCCGGGAGAACCAAAATGGCTCGACGGCTCCGTTACAGAGAAAACCGGCCCTGTCTCCCATAAAGTTTTCGTCGGAGATGAACTCTGGGAACGCCACATTGATGAAATGCCCAAATCGAACGTCCAGATTGTAGCGTAGATGTTAGAGAAACCTTTCCGAGAAATTTTGATTAATTGTTAACGTCAAATCGATTTTGTTAACGTTAAACCGAGTTATATCCAGTGACGTTCAACCACTAACATCTCGCGCGGAAAGCCTTGATAACCGCTACAACAGAGCCAATGACGAGCTCGGCAAAAATGCGACAGCGCA
>BLAZ01001314.1:30000-35000 GCA_014633955.1 Acropora tenuis
AGTGCATCGCGCCACAAACAACACGAAGATGACACAGCATCAAGCCGTTATTGATGCAGCACGTGAAAGTTCGTAAATCAGGACGATTAATTGTGACTTCATAATTTTAAAATTGGTTGAATTCTCAAATGAAGAGAAATGGTCGTTACTAAAGATTATGGAATAATTGAAACGAAGCAAAACAGTACAATAGCCCACTTATCTGGAATAAAGCACAAGATAATTCTGTTTTTCCTATCTTTATTTACTCGAAAGGAAATATGAAAGTGCCTGACATGAAGTATTTTGATAATGATTTGTCCGGAAGCCAGCAACGTGATATGATTTGCATACAATTACCTACTCATCTGTAGAGCGGTTGTAGAAATTAGCATAGTGAATTCAAGCCTATATTTAACAACTTCTTGGTGATCTGGGACAAGGTGGCATTTGATTAATCGGGTATTGTGCACAGATTGACTCAACATACTAGAAATACGGTACTGCCGAGCTGTTGCAGAATTTAAGACTGTATCTAGCAACATGTTAGTGATATAAAAAACATAGCACAATATAATGCGGTTTTTGCTATCTGTATTAACTCGACATCGACAAAATACAGACTACCGGACATGGGGTATTTTGAAAACCTCGTCTGGCTGCCGGAATGAGACACAGCGTTCCTTTTTATCCAAACATTATTTTAAGTTAAAGCTTTAACACTCTTATACATCTTGGTGGACTGCTTAAAATAATTATGTCACTATCAACAGAATGTGCTGCAGCAATGCTATCTCTTAGATACCCTAGTTCTAGTTCTAGTGTATATGCCCCTAAATGAATTTTAATGAGGTTAAATGAAGTTTAACTGAGTTAACAACTAGGAGTATTGCCTTGGGCCCTCTACCTGACTATTAGCCACTGTTTCTTGGTTGGTCAATGCATAAATCATACTTTTTGCCTGATTATGTTATTTTGTAAATACCTGAAACCTCTTTTCTTGGCGGGGCCAACGAAGCTGAGATGCTATGATGAGGGGCTCCAGGCTTGTGATCTTACAGTGGCAGAGGATCTCTGTGTTTGGGATATTCTCTTTCCACTTGCCTCCAAAAATCTTTCAGAGACAGTGTGTGTGGAACTGCTCCAGCTTCTTGAGGTGAAAGCAGTATGTGGTCCATGTCTCTGATTCATAAAGGAGAGGAGAGAGAACCACAGTGTGGTACACCTAGATCTTAGTATTCAGCCGCATACTTTGTTCTGACAACAGGCAATGCTTTAGATGTCCAAAAGATGTGCTGGCCTTGCTGATTTGTGCCATGACCTTGTCATTCTGATCTTTGGGAGGCATATGAGGTAGAAGAAACTAATTAATTTTGAGTTGAATATTGAGCTTAATATCTGAGCTAGCACGATGTGGTGTTAGCATTGGTGTTTGTGCAATTCTTTATTTGTTGTGTATGTTAATAGTTGTAGCATTCTAAGCACTATTGGTGTGCATGCCGGTAGCCTTCTGGCATTATGGCTTCAGTACTTTCTTCATGGAATGCACAGTTTTTTTACTTTCCTCAGCATTTGGGATGTTAAGCATAGTTTGTGCATTTTCTTGTTGTCTTGTTTAGTATGTCGAAGCAGTATTGTTTTTTAAGCATCCCCACCATTTCACCCCCCACTTCTACTCAACATATCTTTCCCTGTATTCTACCTTTGCATCAGGTACCAAATATAGGGGCAAATGGCAGTTTTGTGAGATTTGCCATATCTTTTGAGGGGTGGCTTGCCACAGAGCGGTCAATTAGACCTTTGGGTCATTAACTTGTTATTATATTAGGAGCAGGGCTGGTGCTACATTCCTTGGAGTGGCATCGCTGTAGCTATACAGAACTGACATTCCGGGTGGGTCTTTAGTGCCCATTATTTTCTACAGTTGCTATTGGTTTATGGCTATTTCACTTCATTGAGCACTAAGCTCTTGGCAGTCTCAGGGCTTACATGTAGCAGTCCTTTAGTCTTTGGTCTTAGACTGCAGGCATAGGGGTCTTTGTGGTTGGCGATTTCCAAGGGTATTGGCGTACAAGCTTATTAGCCCTTTAGCTTAGTGGTGGCTTACCCATGCTACCACTTGCATGGTCTGCAGCATTATTCCAGAGTCATGGCAGTCATTTGTACAGCTGCAGGCTGCACAGGGCTTAGCAGTCTCAGGGTCTTCTGATAATAGGTCGTACACTCTAGTGCCACTTTTTCTCTTAGCTGTCTACCTGTGTAGCAGTAACTGAGCTTGGCAGTTTATAAGCTTACCAACAAAGGGTAGTGGTTTGCTTACATTTGTTATTGTTTTTTATTTCTGTTTTATTTTGTGCCTCCTGGTCTTTCAGATTACAGCCTTTTGGTTGGCATGCTATCTTAGCTGTTTTCTGGTAGTGGGTGGTTGACCACCATACTGGTATGCTAGCATAGTTCTCTTTTGCTGCAACTTATCTTCTTCATGTAATAGGCCTTTGAATTAGCATTATCTTACCCGGGTTCACAGCTATACACCAGTGGCGGGGCTCACAGCTGGCATACAAGCTCAGTTGTTTGTGGTTGTGGATACAGGTTTACTAGTGTACTGGTGTACTTGCTTAGTTGCTTGTCAGCAGTTAGTGGTTTACTTTGTTTCTATGGCTGCATAGGGCATGGAGGGCTTAACCGTCTTTCAGTCATTGGTTGTTGTTCCAGCACCATCTAGTGTGCATAGCTGTCCGTGTGTATTGTCCATCTTGGCAGTTTGCTAGCACTCCAGCATGCAGCCTCAGTGTCACTCAGCCTATTACAGTGTTATAGCAGTGTGTGTACTCTTTGGCTCTGCAGTCATGCATTCAGGTGCAGTTTGGCCAGCCATGGTGCTTATAGTTTTCTGTTTGTATAATGGTCGTCAAGCTGGCAAGCATACCAATGTGCAAGCTTATTTTTTTAGGCTTTTGTGTTAGCAGTTGAAGCACATGATTTTCTTTGGTAGACCAGTGTTGCAATCAGTAGTTCCACAGTCTTACACACAAGTGCGGGGAGCATGGTTCAGGGTAGAGCTTAGTCCTACAGTCATTGTCTCTATGCCCAAGAGTGATCTCCTATACAGTTGCTCATTGATGTCTATGCATGTAGCGGCCTTTGAGCTTGGCTGTTTTCAAGCACAATGGTATGCAGGCTAAGGTTTTTATTCTTTTTTCTGCCTCTTGGTATTCAAGCTTTAGGTCTTTTTGTTAGCTGTTACTTAGCTGGGCACAGGCTCTTAACAGTATACCAGTATCTCAGCCATTGAGTCAATAGCCATAGGCACCAGCAAGCTGTATGGCTGATGGAGATCTACTGTTCCACCCAAGGCTTACATGTATATGAGTAGTTTGCCTAGGCACATTGCAGGGGTTCTAAAGGCTGTTAGGGTGGTCACAAGCAGTTCTGTGGTAATTAGGTGCTGTCAGAATTGGGCAATTAGGGGCTCTGTCTTGGGGCACCATAAGCCCCTTCTTTGTGAGCCATCTAGGCTTGAAGGTCCTCCGGCTGGGTGTGAGGGCTCACGACTGGGTTGTCAGGTTTTGCCAGCCATCTGTGCAGTGTTCTTTGCGTTGGCTACCAATAGCGGAAGTTCCAGGATGCCTTAGGCACCCAACCTCCACGTAGCTACCCAGTTTTTAAATGAGGTTAAATGAAGTTTAATTGAGTTAACAACTAGGAACAACTGAGGCCAATTGTTGTCAATGGTTTTGCTATACTAGCACAAACATTGGATTCCATGTACTTTGGGTTGTAGAGTTTGTGTTGGTGTGATGGGAACAAGGAGCATTGTGTGTGGAGTGTTTAGCAGTTTTTCACCCCCGCTCCCCCTCTTTTTTTCCACTGTTTACCAGTGTGATGGGTGCCTGTTTTCTTGGGGGTGTGTGGGCTCATGGCAGGATTGTCGAGTTTTGCCAGCCATTAGTGCAGTCTCCGTTTTGGAGATGGCTGCCAATAGTGGAAGCTCCATTTAGGAGGCACCCAACCTCCACATAGTGACCTAGGGGTTAAGTTAGATATAAATTTTTTTCTCTGATGGAAATTAATAATTGGTTCCTTACCTTACTTCCAGAAACTCAGCATAATTGTGAATTTCACTGTACATTTAGCTAGCTACTTCCTTGCTTCAAGCATTAGAAATCTTGCATCTGTATTTAAGATGGAGGCACTAAGTGCCTTTAGATAATGTATACAGCAGCATGGGTTGCATGTATGTATTGCCTTCTGAAACTGCATTTTCAATACTAGTTTTTTTACTGTGAATACCTATAACTGTAAAAGAGAGTGAATAATCATCAATTCATTATACTGTATGACTTCAAGGGAATTGGTTGATTGCTCTTGACAACTGCCATCTATTTCACTCTTTCTTCATCTGTTGTTTTTCTTTTGTTTTTTTCTTTTTGTTTGGTTTTGTTTTCTCTGTTGCTGTTGTTCTTTATGTTTTACTTCCTGGAAAGTAATATGGCACAAAGTCACATGAATTCAAATATAATTGAGCTCAAGAACAAGAAAAACACCCCAGTCTTATCATCTTTCTTTTCTACAGATAAACCTGATAATGTTTCTCTGAACATTCCAACTACTAAAGTCTGTGCAGGGATGGCAGTGACATTTACATGTTCAGCTGGTGCTGCCAACCCTGCTGTACAGAATTATGCACTTTATAAGTTTGTTGGTGGGCTCACATACATCAGCAGGAATCAAACTGGAGTTTTTAACCAAAGGCTCTACACCAAAGGCAAGCACAATTACAGATGTGAGGGCAGCAATTCACTGGCATCTACATCAAGTAGCAATAAGAGCTTAGAAGTTCATGGTGAGTGTCTACAGCCTTGATCTCTTTATTTTGCAGAATAACTGATTGACATTAAAGATACTGTACAGGGAAATTTGCAGCACATAGAAGTTACGGTTATGCAAGTTTAAAAGTTTGAGATCATAAATATCTTATTCTCTTGGATTTTAGTCATGAAATAGCCAAGGAGGCAATT
>BLAZ01001323.1:44647-47147 GCA_014633955.1 Acropora tenuis
ATTTATTACATGAGCAACACGATGGTTTTGAACCAAGTCGCTGCCATTTCAAGCAATGGAAAACGAGGTTCACAGTCATAGCAAAATCTCTACTTCAGGAGCTGATAAGGTGGATCTTTTTAATGTTTCTATGTGGCACTATGTTTTTTGGGGTTCCATATGATATGCTGCACAAGCAAGTGTCGTCCTCATTCTGATTGCACGTACTCAATTGATAAAAAGAACTGTAGAAACTGAGAATCGCAAAAAACATTTCAGATTGCGTTCAGCGCACGTCAAGTCATGTCTGGCTCAAAAATTGGGTTCTGCAAAACACACGCCCATAAACAAAATGTCACCATTCCGCAAAACGCACTCAAAAATTTAATTTCATGTGAATTGTGATTGTGACCAAGGTTTCTGTGAGGGGTGGGGAAGGTAGAGGTTTTTAGAGCAAGCAGACCAAACGATGAAAATTACCATGAGATGACACTTCACAGACAAATGAACCCCAAGTGAAAAGGGATCTCTGTTCCACTTTTTTCATAACTTGCCATCTTGGTACTTCTAAATAACATTACACACAAATTTCAGTGTCTCAAATTTTATAATTTGACAGTAAGAAAATAAATTCAAGCCTACGCTATAGAAAATAAATAAATCTCTCACTCAATTTTGTCATTCAAAGTTATGTTAAAAGAGAACACTGATTTCAAAGTGACATTACAATAGCACATTTACTTGATTTTGATGTGAAACCCAATCTTGCACTGGCTACTGCTGTGGAAGCAATATTGTTTTCTGATTCCTGACTTTGGATTAGTGTGCACATGGAACACTGAAAGTTCAGAGAGCTTTACAATAGGAAATGAGTTAACTTAATGAAAACACAAAAACAGATCTAGATTTTGATCTGAATTCACCATACATACAATTAAATGCATGAGTAAGTAATTATTTGGAGCAATTCTAGCCACTGTACTCTTTACAAGCAACAACGAAGGTTATTTGTGCTCAAGTTCTGATCAAATTTCAGGACAATATTTTTATGAATTGCGCCCCTCTCATGGACCAAAGAGAAGGACGCAAAAGTACTAAATGTACAAACATGGACCTTAGTGCCAATAATGCTGCTCTAAGCAGCTTGTTTCATTTTGCACACTAGCTAGTTTTTTACACAACATAGAGTTGAGGTTAGCCCGTCATAATTACTCCAAACGTAGTTGTCGTTACATCACATTACACTGTTTTCCTTCTCCTTCACAATTCTTCATTTTCGAGTTCGTATCCTTTTCGATTTCACAAGTGTTTGTGCTCTCACTCTGATTGCTTTTTCCAAATTCTTCTTCGAGTCCATATTTGGCCCTAATTTCATCTCGTTTCTTTTTCCTCTCAGCGTTCCGTTTAGCGTGTTGTTCTTGTAACTTTGCTCTCGTTGCAGAGTTTGCTTCCTGCAATTTTCGTAGGTCTTTCGCTGATGGTCCTTCCTCCTTGCCTTCGTCATCTAAACGCAAGCTTTTGCTGACAGACGACAACTTGGTACTGCAGTTTTGGCTATGTAGTTCATTTTTCCTCTTTAAATTACGCTGGGAGATTCTTGCATCTTTTTCAGTGCACAGACAGCACCGTTGATCAGGCTTGAACAAACTTAGTAACCCAGCACTTGTAGCTTTGTATCCTGGCCTTGTCAATCCCTGCTCGGTGAGTGTGCCATTTCCTCCTACTATTTATTTTTATCCATAATTATTATGTTTTAACAGTTCTCGGCAAAGTCAACTTGAAGTGCCCAGTTCAACTGGTCAGCTGATCTCGTAATACCTTTTTAATGGAAAAGTAATCCCCCTCCTACCACCTGTGTTTTTATAATAATTGTTGTGGTTATTGCTATCTGTTGCTCGCAAGTGTTCAGGTTTATTATTATAAATTTGGTTAATTAAAATTTGCGCTTGCCACCCCAACCCGTAAATGACTACTACTAATCAACGCGTGTAGGGAGTTGACTACGTTACAAGTTATATAATCTTTCACTCATTACAAATTGCTCAGAAATATTACACACACAAATTACACATATTAATTATATCTATACATATATTACGTATATTTAATACATATAACTATATACATAAACCGGCAGTCACAAAATTGGGGTAACGGTACTGATCATGCAAACTTTAGAAAACGGTAGTTTTAATTTTGTCATAATTGTAGGTCTCTCAACATATATATCGTCATATATTAGCAATTTATGTCAACATCTTCTTAAAACTGAACTCAGTTAATTTTCTTATATCGTTTGGGGTGCTGTTCCATAATTTGACTCGATTTCTAGAAAAAGATTTTGATTGATGACTGACCTAGAGTAATTGACAAAGAAGTTTCAAGAAGAACAAAATCTCGTATTTTATGAATGCATATCGGTCGAATACTCAAATGCTTTAATAGAAATATTGAAAAGTGCTGAGTTAGTGAAGACATCTTGCGTAAAGATCCATATTGATTTAAAATATTAATGGAGCAA
>BLAZ01001323.1:52147-54647 GCA_014633955.1 Acropora tenuis
TTGGCACTGCAAGATTTTTGTACTTCAGTGATTTATCAAGAATAAAAACAAAAGAGCAAATATTGCTTTTCAGCTTAAATTGAGTAGTCGTCTAATTATTTGTTACAGGAAATAGGAGAGGACATGCGTACGAGAAAAAGTTGCAAATCGCAAACCGAAGGCGAGAGACTTACAAGCTTTTCGAAAATGCGGTCTATTGAGAGTTTTCACTCACGTGATCAATGAGCACGTTTTTCCACCAAAACAGAAGAAAATGTGAGCATAAGAACAGAGTTCAATTCCTGAAGGATCAAAGGACCATGGCTGTCGTTCCTTTGTTTAGGGACCAGCATGGCCGCCGTGACGTCACGTGCCAGAAAGTATAGTGTCTATAATGCACCTATCAATTGAAACCCCCAGCCCCCACCCCGGGGAAGTATGGGGCATTAGCCTTGGAGTAGAAAAAAAATGTGATAATGCCCCATATACATGGGCCCTGTTTTCTTTCTAGACCCCAAGTAAAGTGAAAAAATTCCCCCACCCCTGGGACAAACCATGTCAATTCAATTGATAATGAGTTGGAATATTAAACATGAAATCGGCGCTCGACTTCGAACAAGCAAAAATCATTGAAATAGCAGCTGAAAATCAACGCAAGAAACATGCCATCAATCTTTAGAATATTTACTTAATCTTAATCGATTTTAAACCTGTAATGAATAACTTTTCAGCTCTCAGTTTAATTGGGAAAAAAATATAAACCAACACAATACCTTAATGTCGTCCATCTTGAAACCGCCTTTGGGGATGAGAAACCACATGTATACGACTCACTCGCCTCATTCCTCGCTCGTCCACGAATGTCAAAACCTTACTAACCCCCCACCCCACGGGCAAAACTAATGCAACAAAAAACAACAAATACCCCACCCCCTCGGACACAAAAAGGTGCCAAAACCCTCAGTAACCCTCATCAATGCCCAATACTTAATACTGCATAAGATAATTGTGACAGTAGCGGCTTTAGCTTCTATCAGTTCACCAGCACAACCCACAGGAATTTGACCAATCAGAGCGCGCGTAGTATCCAAGTAAGTTTTTAAAAAACAATTAATTTATAAAACTGGTGTTAAGGAAATGGATAGTTGGCAAATAAACCTGGCAGTTGCAGGGGTCCGAGTCCCATTTTCGGTCAGGGAATACTTTCATTCATGGTTCAGTTCCTCCGCTGAGAGCTTTCTTGAATTCACTTTTTCGTAAACAACACACCCTGCAGCAAATCGTAAACCTCCATGGCATGAAGCGTTTGCGCAATTCTCTTTTTTTAATGGTGTTTTATTTTTTAATTTTATCTTTTCTAAAAGCAACCCCAAAATCCACAAGCAGGCCAAGAGCCAGCAGGCCAAACGATGAAAATTACCATGACCTGACACTTCACACATTAAGACAAATGAACCCCAAGTGAAAAGAGACGTCTGTTCCATTTTTTTCATAACTTACCTTCTTGATAGTTCAGAATAACATTACACACAAATTTCAGTGTCTCAAATTTTATAATATGACAGTAAGAAAATAAATTCAAACCTACGCTATACAAAGATAATCTCTCACTCAATTTTGTCTTTCAAATTTAGAAGAAACTCTTTTATGTTAAAAGAGAACAATAAAATATCACATTTACTTGATTTTGATGTGAAAGCCAATCTTGCACTGACTACTGCTATAGCTATAGAAGCGATATTTTTTTCTGTTCCACTGATGACTTTGGATTAGTGGGCACATCGAACACTGAAAGTTCAGAGAGCTTTACAATAGAAAATTAGTTAATGAAAACACAAAATAGATCTAGATTTTGGTCTGAATTCACTATACATACTATTAAATACATGAATTTTATTTCGCTATCCATTATTATTCACTTTAATTCCCACTGAAATCATTTCTTTCTCGAAAATGAGACGTGTTCAGTCGATATATTTTTAAATTGGGAAGATTTGAACCAGGGCGTTTTTGAACGGTACATGTTAATCAGGGAATACAATCGAACAATACAGATGTACGTCAAATTTTTTGAGGTTGTTAGTTCATTCTAAAACAGCTATTACCAGTAAAAAAACGGCAAGTTTCTCTTTCAACAGTAAGCTCAATTTTGTTCACGGTTCACCACAATCCATTATCTTGTGTCAACAACTCATGATCAAAACTGCTCAGTAGGGGGCTCATAACACTTTCGTGTTTAACGATCGACAGCGTATCGAAACGTGAACAGCCTGCAGCTGGTCATTATTTTCGCGGTTAGTTAACTGAATAATACTAGACATCAACAACAATCACCCATTGGAAGATACATCCTAGTGCTATATTTCTATCCCTAAGTAGCAGTTAGTGCCGAAAATAATGCATGTTACTTTACATACGATTTTGTATGTGTTTTAGAGTTACAGCCAGAGGCAAACTAAGTCAAAATATTTGCATATTGAAACTCGAAAAATTATTTCGTTGTAATGTTAACTTCCTTGTC
>BLAZ01001323.1:110654-113154 GCA_014633955.1 Acropora tenuis
TTTTTTATTTGCAATGGCGAAGCAAGATATGTGTCCTGCCGGGTGATTTATCAAGCATTAACTGAAAGAAATAAAAATAAAAAAAAAAACAAAATTGCTATTCAGTTTACAATGATTAACCGCCGTTTGAATCAGTAAAAGCACCTGCGTTCTGAGCAATCACTTATAAAGCTGATGTTAACTGAGGAAATCGACGCGTTGGCAACGAGTAAACTCACAAGAGAACTATTTCAAAGCGATATCCAAATAGCACATTTACTTGAGTTTGATGTGAATGCTGCACTAATAAAAGCCATCAATATGGCTCTGCCGGGTTAGTGGCTTAGGATTTGTGTGCATATCAAGCATTGAAAGTTCAGAGTACTTTACAAAAAGTTACTAAAAAAAGGTATGCGCTCTCGCGATTATGCTAAAAGGAAAGCAGGAAGAACAAAGAATCCTCAAGACCGAGCCAATTACAGAAAGTTACTAAATCAAATTAACAATAATGTGAAAACCACTATCGAACGTAACAATGAAAGTTCGGGGAGCTTTACAAAAGAAAAAGGGTCAACGAAAACACAAAAACGGACCTAAGGTTTAATTTGCTTCTGAATTCACCATACATACATGTCAACTAAATGCACCGAGGATTAAGTAATTATCTCGAGAAAAAGTACTCTTCGTTCGCAGATAGCGTCAATTGGTATCACTGCAAAGAACACTATAGAGGTCGGGGAGGAACAGGGGAGCAAATCTCCGTTCTCCCTACTTTGTGAGCCAATTTCTCCCTCCTCCCTACTCATCCAGGTCCATCCAGTTCAATTCCCCCTACCCCAAACTTTTTTTTTTCTCCCTCCTCCCAACTTTTTTTGGGCCATTTCTCCCTCCTCCCTATTCTGTTCCTCCCCCTTCACTTTACTATTCCGCAAAAAAAGTTGAAATGAAAATCTGGCCTTCTGGCTTTAAAAAGATGGTTTCCTCGTTTTCTGATTGGCACTGCAAGATTTTTGTTCTTCAGTGATTTATCACGAATGAAAACAAAGGAGCAAATACTGCTTTCAGCTTAAATTGATGAGTCGTCAAATTAATTGTTACAGGAAATAGGAGAGGACATTCGTACGAGAAAAACTTGCAAATCGCAAACCGAACGGGCGAGATCGTTGGCAAATCAACCCGGCAGTTACAGGGGTCCAAGTCCCATTTTTGGTCAGGGAATACTTCATTCATTCATGGTTCTTCCTTCGCTGAAAGCTTTCTTGAATTCAGTGTTTCATAAATAACACACTCTACAGCAAATGGTAAGCATCCAAGGCATGAAACGTTTGTGCATTTTTTTTAACGGTCTTTTAGTTTCAATGCCACTTCAACTATCAAATTTTATCTTTTCTAAAAGTAGCTACAAAATTCACAAGATGATGGGGTCTTGAAGGTTTTTTTGGACAGATTTATTACAAAAACAATAATGTTTCTATGTGGCACTATATTTTTGTGGGTTCCACCTTTCACGTTTTTCTTATTTAACAGCAAGACTGAGGAGTTTCTACTGCAAAAACCCACACATTTTCTACAAAATTTGACCCAATGCAGAAACGCTATCCATCATTCTGATTGCACATACTCACATGATAAAAAGAAGTGTAGATCCACTTTACTTTTGTGAGAAACGCAAAAAAATAATTCACAGTTCGTTCGGAGCATGTCAAGTCACGTCCAGCCCAAAAAATTATAATCCTGCAAAATACACACCCAAAAACAAAATGAAATCATTCCGCAAACCCACTCAAACTTTACTTTAATTTCATGTGAATTGTCGTTGATCTGACCAAGGTTCTTGTGAGGGGTGGGGAAGGTAGAGGTCTTTAGGGCAAGCAGGCCAAAGGATGAAAATTACCGTGATATGACACTTCACACATTAAGACAAATGAACCCCTAGTGAAAAGAGACGTCTGCTCCATTTTTTTCATGACTTACCTGCTTGATAGTTCAGAATAACATTACACACAAATTTCAGTGTCTCAAATTTTATAATATGACAGTAAGAAAATAACTTCAAGACTATGCTATACAAAGATAATCTCTTACTCAATTTTGTCTTTCAAATTTAGTAGAAACTCTTGTATGTTACAAGAGAACAATTTTAAAGTGACATTAAAATAGCACATTTACTTGATTTTGATGTGAAACCCAATCCTGCACTGGCTACTGCTATAGAAGCAATGTTTTTTTCTGATTCATGACTTTGGATTAGTGTGTTCATCGAACACTGAAAGTTCAGAGAGCTTTACAATAGAAAATGAGTGAATGAAAACACAAAAACAGATCTAGATTTTGGTCTGAATTCACCATACGTACATACAATTATATGCATGAGTAAGTAATTATTTGGAGCAATTCTAGCAACTGTACTCTTTACAAGCAACAACGGAGGTCAATTGTGCTCAAGTTATGATCAAATTTCAGGACAATATTTATGAATTGCGCCCCTCGCATGGACCAAAGATGTACAAACATGGACCTA
>BLAZ01001323.1:198551-201051 GCA_014633955.1 Acropora tenuis
CCCTGAATCTTCAGATGCGCCACACCTTACTAGACTAAATGATTGGCTTTTGTATTTCTTCATCATGGATTAGAGGATCCTTGACACACTAATTTTGAAACATTTACATACGCCTTTGAGGCAAGTTTATACACATGTTCTTCATGTTTGGCTTAGCTATTGGGAGAAATGGAGTTCTCTTAGCTGAAAAATTTGAATAATTTATTGAAAGGAACCTAAATGTCAAGATAGGATTTTCCATGAACCTTAAAAGAACAGAAAATTAGAAAGTTTATTCAATTGCGACATCATTTTCAAGGAAAAGCTTTTTTCGATGTCTTAGTCGAGGGCACTTGATTGAAAGCTGTCAAAATTAAGCTGTTAAATCAAATATAAGTATATCAAAAAATTCGTAACGCGCGGCTTAAATCGACGACATTTATATCGCTGCAATGTTTGGTTTAGAGTACAGAGTTCTGAGGTAATCGAAACGAGACCAACTTTTGCACAACTTCGTACATTCACAAACTATAGAGACTTCCAATCTGTTATGGGGAAGCTCAACATCGCCCTCGGATTGTACTTTGTCATAACGTCATTTCTCACAGGTACAAGATTCGATTCTTTTCGACTATTAATATTTTTTCTTCCAATCGCCCTAAATGATAGACGATGGTAACCGCGTGATTGAAAAAGTTTTGATTTTCATGAGCAAGGTGGGATTTCGCAGAAGCAAATTGGTGGGATTTATATTCAATTATTTTATTTCGATAGCCATTGAATCATTTTTCTCGTTGTTAAACAGGGAAAACTCACAGTGCAGATGCCAAGCAATTGTTCGAGGGCGACCTTATTCTCTCTGCAGCGCAAATCGAAGCTGCGAGGCACGGAGGGAATGTGGACTCACCTGCACATATGCGCAAGGCCTCCAAGCAATACCTCTGGCCTGGAGGAGTTGTTCCATATTCAATGGAAACACAGCTGAGTAATATTGTTTGAATACCTGTGCTAATGATTTGGATATCTTCAACGTAATTTTCTTTCTAGCCCAGCTACCGAGTGAGCCAGTATTTGTTTTCAATAGAATCCATGGCGTATTGTGACAGCCCCATATTCTCCGCTAGTGTGGTTCAATTGATGATCGACTTGGAGGGAAAGAGTCACACACAGTCCGACTGAGTTCACTGCTCTAGCTCTGCATGACGGACGATGAAATATTAATTGTCTCTTTTTGTACAAAGGTTTTATAATACTAACTTCTTATGACTGTCAAAATGAGTTGTTGCGTAGGTCTGGCTTGAGTATGCGGAACTGGTATAGACAAACGAAATCTAGCCTCTCGCTTGACAGTAATTTTGCAACTCATTTCTCCCGATCCATAGACAGGTCAGTGGCAATAGGCCACGGTTGCAGTCGTAAAATTCGTTCAGTTGACAACATTTCATGGAGCGCTAGCGATAATCCGTGATTGGTTCAAATTTTCGTCACAAAGATTTCTATTTTCTCTTCAGGAGAGGATGTACTTGCACTGGAAGCGATAACTAATGGAATGAGACAATGGAGTAGTAAGACATGCATCACATTCAAGGAAAGAACTGACGAAAAAGCTTTTATTTACTTTTTTATTGGTGGAAGGTTTGTTACAATTGCTCAGGCCCTGGAAACTCAAGAATGGCCCGATAGACAGACGAAAACAAAACAAAAGAGAAAAATTATTAGAAATCTCACTTTTTATGAAAGAAAACTCCTTATCTAATTGTAGCGTACATTATTTGAATGCAGCTTATTGCGCATGCCTGAAGAAGTCAACGTTAAATTTGGCGGAAGAAAAATGGGAAGTTTAGAACTGAAGCCGGGAGGCTTAGGCTATGGCTCAAAATTAGGTGAAAGTTGTAACAGAACACTTTTTGATTACATAACTACAATACACGAAGTGCAGCAAATCTATCTTATTTCCTTCTTTGAGCTGGAACAGACTATGGGGTATTTAATATTGCATTGCTTTCAAGGGCCAAAGGAACTCTGTTGGGAAAAATATAACGTCAACTCAGTGCGTGTGTGTGTGTGTATGCATCATTCTGACTCTTATATTGTATTTTATTCTATGTAGTTGGCTTCCTAGCCTTGCTAACTTTCTAGTTATTTTAGGAAGCGAACACCCCTTTTAGCTTACTTCATGTACATTAATTTTTCCAGGTATTAGGGGTCAATAAAAAGTTGTTGTAATTCTAATTCTAAATTCCTTTTTTTCTTTTGTAGCTGTTCTTCTGAAGTCGGTCGAACTGGCAATAAACAGTACATCACCCTTGCAACACACTGCTGGAACAGTGGCGATGTGGCCCATGTCCTAGGTACGCTTATCCCTGATTTGCTCCAGGGATTCTTTGAGATGTTCAGCATAGCCAAAGGAGAGGACCCTGGGAAAGGATTTGTTATGTCCCCCGCACTGTGTCACATGTTGTTCATTTATACTTTGAGTTCAAAATACGAGTCTGCGCAGTATGCGGTTTGATTTTAAGAA
>BLAZ01001323.1:211051-214254 GCA_014633955.1 Acropora tenuis
TACCCTTCACGAAACACAAACTACCATTAATTTTAACAGTCAACTGATTAAAACATACCGTCTGGAGAATAAGCGGCCACCGATGCCAGGAACCATGCAAAGTTGAGAAACAAGATTTTATTCATGCTGTTTCTGTACAGTTGTGTTAAAAATGTTCCCTAATTTCGATTTAAATAGTACTTGAAACCTTTACACCTGCACGGAGATAAAACAATCAAGTTCAACATGTCATTTTGGGCTTTCTTCAGCGTTGAGCCTATAAAGGCATCACAAATATAATGTTTCCACAATGTTGCAAACGTGAGAATTTCACAAATACCATTTTTCATGTGTTGAATGCTTAGTCAAGATCGCAACACAGCTAAGTCATGTTTTTCACAGCTGAATCCTATTTTCCGTTTACACATTTTTCTCTTTATTCAAGATAATTGCACAAAAAATGACGACTTTTGATTGGTGAAACAATTACGCTGTTGTTAGTAATTATCAAGAGCTACGATTTACACTATAGCGGTGGTAATGGCAGAAGGTAAATAGACTAGAGAAGGATGGTGCAGTGTGTGTTCGAAATGAAAGAACGATAATTGAATACGATTCAGGTAAGATACAGCTTTAAACTACACAAGCACACAATGGACAAAATCGGTGCTGATCGAACGACTAAAAAAGTGGTGCAAAGCATGCAAGGGATACTGAAAGCATATCTAGGTTACGACAAAAATAATTCGGCAAAATCAAACAATTGGTTTCGTAGCTTAGCAACACTTGAAAGTTGCAAGCTAGTTACTGAGCAATCAAAACAAAGGAAATACGAAACTTACTTTTGTGGTGACTCGCACAAACGATAGCAGAACGTTTAGCTGCAAGGAAGCCTAATGGTAGCCACTAGCTGATTGATGCTATGAACCTATCGGTTGCAAGATAACTAACTCGTGCGGTTGTTACGAGTCCCCTGTTTAAACGCGCGCATGCGTGACTATGCCGATGGTGTTGCTTGAAACGTGTGAACTACTTTTCAGAAGTGTTATTTTATTTCCTGAACACGAATTCAGCCTTGAATAACATGAAACCGCAAATTCCTAGCCGATGCGTAATACATTTGAGCACGTACTTTCCGTACTATCTACTGAAACTAAAGCTCTTGATTGTTGATACAAAATATAGTAAATGCGGGGGACGTTTCAAAGATTGTTCACCTGACATTCCTCACACTCCTGTACTTTCTCAGCCGTCTGGTTCTTCAGCCAAGAATTAATTTCTTTTAAACTTGAAGGAACGAAAGTTTCACTTTACCGCTAATTTGTTTTACAAGTATCAGCTTCCTTCCTCTGGGCGTCCAAAGTTTGCTTTCTTCTTTGCCACTTCATTTTCTTTCCACAGTCTTTCAATCCTTTATGATTTCCTCTTTTCGTTTAAAAATCGTTGTGTTAAACACCTTGCAGAAACCCTGTCCAAATTAAAGACTCTTTTTTTTAAGTAGTGACTTCTTTTGGGATTTTCTCAAGGAATGGATAAGGCTCAGTTAACCACATGTAGATACCAACTGGCAGATACAGGAATGAAATTATTTTAAGCTATTTGACAGGACTGAAACAGAGAAAGGGAACAAATTAGAGGTTGGAAAAAGGCGAAAAGGAACTCTAAGCCACAAGAAATCTCTTCTATTATTTGATGACAATTTGAAAAGAAAACACCTCAGTTAAAGGTGTAGTTTATTCGTCTTAATTTTTGTTGCTGATGCATTAACAAACATTTAGCCAAATGAAGCACGTACATTTACTGCATTCAGCTTCGGTCGTATTTTAATTAGAAGTTGTGTTCTCCAGCTGATGAAGGCCTTCCTTCAGTTTAAGCCAACACAGATGTTCACTTGTCGAGCCAATCTATAGAATTGCACGCAAATAATGCGTCCTCGGTTCTACATTTATTGAACCAGGGCATTTCAGTTGGCCAAACTGATAATAATTCAACCATTTCTCCAAAGCAGGATCAAAAGTCAATTTGCAAACGTGATGTTCGGTTTTATAATCGCGTAAAGTTAAACCTTGAGGACTGTTAACTTCAAGTTTTAGAGTAAAGACAACTCGGATAGAATGAAAAATGATTAAAAAGGGGAAGTGTCGTGCAGTTGGACTCATTTATTTGATAATATGCTAAAATGGATAAAAATCCAAAAGATCGGCCGCTTTTGGTCAATATCTCCAGCTTGTGAACCAAAACTGTGTAATACTAGCTTCTCTAGTTTTAATGAGAACTTGACTGGACTGCCTTTAATACGGCGTGGAAAAAAGTGAGCTATTTTTCAAGTTATTTGCTCGGACTTCACAAAACTATATACCGCGATCTTTTCTTTTTCTGTTCGATGAAGGACCGACTTTGCGGCACAGTTATCTTTCTGAAAAGTAGTACTAGTCAGTTTGGGAATAAACAGATGGATTGTAGCAGAGTTAACGTTTGGTCTTTATCTTCGTGACTATGCCACTTAAAGTAGAAAAAACACACTGACAATATATACTTTGAATATATCGTCATTAATTCTTGTTAGCGGTAAATCAGAATTGGGAATTGAAAAAAATGGTTTTTTTTTCTTATAATTTGGACTTAATTTCTGCCGCTACTGTATAGGGAAGGGCGCATATCGCTGGTAAATCATAAAGCAAATTCTGCTGATATTGATTTTCCTCAACATAACAAGAAATATGCAAATATTCAAGTTGCAAATGACTCAAATATGGGGTCATTAAATACAAAGAATCTATAATTCCGTCTTTAACACAAGAGTGTTTCTCCGAAACTTCCTTAATTATCTATTATTTCCTTCAAAGACTTGAATTGCTTCCCGAACTGAAATGATATATATTAAAGAATTTTGAGTGCCATCCACGTTTTTCAATTCTTAAATCCCCTGATAACATAATGGAATGGCTTATTGGAAAGTTCTTGTTGACAGGAATTAGGCTTTCAAGATAAACCCCACCGGTGTTATTGTTCTAATAATATTTTTTTATCTCTTGGCATCAGGCCGATGTGAAATGGTATCTCGACATCTTGAATTACCTGGCCGTTCGTGGTCTAAGTTGGCACAACCTTTTCTGGACGATATGATCAGAGTAGTATGAAAAAGACTCCAGTGAAACAGGTATGTCGTAGCTCATGAGGATTCTCTTTCACCTCTATATTCCTGATCTAACTTCTTTTTTTTT
>BLAZ01001323.1:319163-321663 GCA_014633955.1 Acropora tenuis
AAGGATGCATTGGGACTATTACATGGAAGGAGCTCTCAAACGACTATATGTGTCTACCTACACCAAATATTACCCGTACAAGGTTTGTTTCTGCTGACACGTTGGTCATTGTTCCAAATGGAAATAATATAATCACGACAATCACGATTTACATAAACTGACAAATGGGAAACAGGCAGACGTCTCATCAAGAAGAGGTACAAAGATCTCCACTCTATGGAGCACTTTCAGAACTGTTTGAGGTAAAGTTTCATTGATTTTTAAGCACTCTGTTGTACTGCAGTTTGTCATTTAATGTCTAAATCTTTCTGTTTTAATTGGTGATATAAAAGTGATTTTCTCGTTCTTTTTCTTTACGCCTGAAGACCATGCAAACATTGAATGAATGAATGAATGAATGAATGAGTGAGTTAATGAATGAATGAATGAATGAACGAATAATTTATTTGCTGCATAAGAGGTCAATTTCAACATTTTGAGAATTCAGCTGTAATAATTATTGACCTCAGCACGAGGGTTCGTGAGGTTTATTTCCCAGAGCCGCGTATATTGAGGTCTATTGTAAGCCGAATTGTAAAATTTTGAAGTTGTCTGATTCATGATATTGTAGGACAGTTAATAATAATACAGTCATTAATGAAAAAGAAAGGATGGATGTTACTTTAATTGCGCATTAGGAGACCCCAAGAAACCACTGGGCTTATATATAGGAGTACCCATTCTTAATAACACTTGTGCAGCATAACTAACTCATGCAGTCTTTTTTTGAAAAGAAACCCTCGCATATTTTTCTCCCAGTTCAAATAACTGGATGAATTGCTAATATTAAATATTGATCCAGGAAGGGAGTTCCAGATTCAATCAGGTAATTTTGTGCCAATTAGCTGGACTCATCCTCCATATAATAAGCTGTCCAACTCAAATGATATAAAACAAATAAAACATTATTTAAAGAACCAAGAAACCATTAAACAATAACCGAACCCCAGGACAAGGTAATCAAACAAAGAAAAAACTAATATTGCAGGTTATACACCAAGGAAATCAGGGTGGTAGCTGGACACTGGGACTTATTTTTATCATTATTAATATCACTTTTTATTATTATTATATCTTAATGATAACTTTTCATTATGTTTTGGAAATTAATTGGGGAGTTCCTAATACTTTCAGCAACAAAAATTCCTTGCAAATCTAAAACATTTATTGAACCTGATGCAGTCTTAATTTATTAGGAATTTTTGTGGAACAAAAGTACCTTTTATTATTCCAGATATAATTATTTGGTCTCTGTCTATGATAATATTTATTCATGAACTATAACAGGAGATTGTTTTGATGAAATTATTCACCAAAATCTTTATCCATAGAGCAGTTTTTAGGGACAGTACTGTAGTGGTGGGCTGATGATGGATTATAATAATTATTGAAAGCTGATTGAAAAGTTCAAGAGATGCAACAATTGATTATGTTTCATAATCGATTGTCCCAGAAAAGTTAAACATTTGCTGGGCGCAAATAAAAGAATTAAAAGCAATAAAAGTGTACATCTTGGTGTGATTGATATGTCTTTTTTTGTTGACTCCTAACCTCTCAGTCATGTATAACAGCAGACATAATCTAAGATTGAATGTGTGTACCCTGCGCGCAGTGCTGTTGTCAATTCAAATACACCACGCTTATTTGAAAGATGTGGCATGCTAAGCTGCTTTGTATTTCATAAACAACTGAACCAAAACATAAATAATTATTACGAGCTCACTCTTTCGCATTTGTTGTATGTATCACTACTACCGCTAGCAAATGAAAGGTATTAAGAAAAAACATTGTACCGAAATGTCGCCTCAAATTAATTCACATTAAAAGCAGTTTAAAAACTTTAAGCTATCACTTTGACCTCTATTGTAGGCGAAAAATACCTTGAATGCTTATTGGTAGATTTGCGGTTATAATAGATGATCGATTGGTTGGAGCAATCTGATTATTTCAGATGATTGATTGTCAAGTCTCAACTGATTCCCACCACCAGGTTACTGTAATTGTGGCCCTTTTGAACTTTTCAATAACCAAATACTTCACAATACCTTATATAGCTGGTTCTGATTAATTGACATTGAAGTGTCAAATAATAATTATCATTTTGTGTTTTTCTGTAATCTGAACTTGACAGGAACTTGCCAAAACTGATGATGAAACGTCTATCCAAAAAGGAACATTTCAGGTAAATATTCTACTGTTGTTAATTTTTTACTTGAGATTAGTAATCTCATCTTCATAATATTTATATAATTATTATTACAGGTACACTGTACATACTATTAAAACTCCAGATGGTATTGTAGTCAAAAATGCTAAACTGCAGTTCACAATAGATATTTTCTTTTCTTTTCCATCTAGCATTTTATCGTTCAAGGCAGAATCATGCTTGCAAATTAGAGAGATTTCAGGAAAAAGGCTCTGAGAGCCATCTCACCACAACAGAAGCACTATAATGAGGAAC
>BLAZ01001323.1:341686-344186 GCA_014633955.1 Acropora tenuis
CGTCCCTTAGAAATCAAATTCCCTACTCCCCGAGAAAAGAAAATAATCTAATGCCCAGGTTTTGCCCGATGTTTGCACGGGGGGCGGGGGGATGTTAAGTTTCGATTTGATCGGCGCATTAGGAAGTCAAAAGGTTGTAGCAACCGGACAAGTACGTTTTCGAGAATTGGATATCATTTTGGTACACCCTCCACGGTA
The DNA here is from genome assembly GCA_014633955.1 of Acropora tenuis. NCBI lineage: Eukaryota > Metazoa > Cnidaria > Anthozoa > Scleractinia > Acroporidae > Acropora > Acropora tenuis. Next base: position 341,885 of record BLAZ01001323.1, read on the forward strand.
TGGCTCGTTTTTTTGTATGGGAATATTAACAGACATGTGATCGTTGTTTGATGGAGATGTCTGAACCCGTGAGGAATAGAATTCCTCCACGCGGAGAAAAACCACGTATTCTAAAAGCAGAATTACAAGGAAACGCAATTCAGCCGGGGATGAACTACCGTTTTATTGATCGTAGATTTTTACAACGACATCTAAGCTTAGGGCCCTTTTGGTTGAACAGGGCCACCAAGCTTCCTTTTGGCGCCTTCCAAACACCTAACCCCTAAAACTTTTGTCTATCTTAAATAAATATTCGTATTATCCAAAATAAGTAGTCGAAAAAAATTCTTGACGTGGTTGAATCCTCGATTTTCTGTGAATTTTTAAATCGTCAAGAATTTCGTTCAAGTCCGAGCAAGGAGCGGTAACCGATGCGTTCAAATTAACTCCGCCCACAATTTTTCGTTAAACCATTAAAAATGTAATTAAAGCATGACAGCTTATTGAGAACAGCTCCGCCTCTATTATTGACACGCGAGACAGCTTTACCCGGCCAAACAGTATTGTTCTGGTTGTTTTCGCGGAATTTTCATAGCGTTCGTCGAATAGAGTGATCTTTTTCAAAGAACAAAAATACGCCAACGAAACCGTTGAAACCGCCTTTTTGGCATTGAAAAAGACGAAAAGAGCTTTGCAAATTGTGTTGCTGTCGCCATTCTGAGATTTGCCTGACTAGAACCCGTGCTTTCTCAGAGATTCGTCTGCTAGAAATAAGACAAACTTCGTATGGGACACACCGAAACACTGTCTAATAGTTCGTTATGTATTTTTACTAGACGAATTGTTTATTTTGACAGATCATCCGTCTGCACGGATGACCCATCACTAATGTCACTAAAGTCACTAACCACTGACTTTCACTAAGAACAATTACAAGTGCCTTTTCGCGGAAATCTAGAGAGTCGAGTAAACAAATAAAATATTCTTAGAAACGTCTTTTTAGCCTTTGAAGCAATGCAAATGAAAAGAAAGCCGGGCTTTCAGATGAGATCAGATCCTTTTCGATCAGGATAGGATGCCTCTTTTTCGTTGCGTTTGGTCCTTGCTAACATACTCGCGGAAAATGTAATAACATTTTGGTACAAGACAAGGACGCGACCTCAAATTCTCAGAGTCGATTCTTTTTCAGTTCTGCGAATAGAAGGCTCCATGCACAACATGAACGTGTTTGAACCCATTCAGTGGTAAAATCGACTCCTATACTGGTAAAAAATTTAAAGAGCTTGTTGTAAGGCTGAGGTTAGTTTGTGCATGTCTTAATTGTAGAGAACAATCTCTAGAAATACTGTTAGAATATCAGAAAAACGTAAGAGAGATTTTCGTTTATGAATATACAGTGGTATGACGTATCACGTTCTTTGGTCAGCCTACGTGCGCTGCAGCAGTGTTTTAGACCGTCCAAAGGTAAAAAAAAAAACATTTGTAAATTTACATAACGATGCACTCTATTTCCTTTTTTTTCCCAGAAAAAGTTCGTTGACCGTTGCGTAGTAAAAATTGGATATTCTCAAGATTTCTTGGAAAAGGAGGACGTTTAATTAAAATCCGCACCCATATCGTTTATCAATGATCTGATTGGTAGAAATGTGTTTTTATTCATTTTCGGAGTATATGATTGGTTCGGGAAAATGTCAAAGCCACTTAAGGGAATGAAGCTTATACACCCCACATTTACTGCTATTCTCAGGCTAGACGAAACACGGACGTCTTCTTCTCGTAGCATTCAAATTTACAAAGATGAAATTCCTGCACATTTTCGCATTTATCCTGTGCGTTTCTGTCGGTAAGTTGAACACATTAGTTACTTACACATCTACTGTTGTTACTTATACATTTTGGTGCTGTGTTGGAAACAGTGGGTTGTTGTTTATCGACGCCCAAGCCATGCAGGTAGATAAAATGAGAATCAGCAAGGATTAGGAGCTTATTTTAGCGATACCATTTTGTTTCCATTCTTTCTATGAACCCATTTCCAAGTTGTATAGAAGGCACGAGATTTGGAAAGATCTTAACGTGTTTTCCTTAGCAGTGTTGTTCTCTTAGCGTTAATTTCGTCTATCAATTAGTGCTGCAATTTGCATTAGCCTCTTCAGAATATCAAATGTTAAGCGCACGCCGCTTGTTCCTTTTCTTCTTAATTGTTTCTTCATACTCTCGTTTGCAACGTTCAGTTTCCTTACTTTGGATTATTTAGTTTACTCGAAGAGGTTTTCAGTTTCTCTCAATGCGAAGGTGCGCTACGCATTCTCTCAGTCATCTATTC
>BLAZ01001323.1:395453-396855 GCA_014633955.1 Acropora tenuis
AACGCTAGCTCGTGGAATAATTGTTAAATACTTGTTAAAATCTTAAAAACTGACAGGTTAAAATCTTGTACATTTCCACAGGGAAAACTATAAGAATATAGAATACGCAATAAGGATCGCATATGATCCGTTTCTTTTTCTTGTTGCCAAAAAGCTAGTCCGTATGTTGCCATGATAATTTTGCTATTTGGCACATATATCCAACGATCGATTTTTAATGGAACCACACCATTCGTATTGTTTGCGGTATCATTTATTGAGATCATTTGCCGGCCTCTACAGAACAAAGTAACAAAGGCACCTGACCTGGAGAATGTTAGAAAATTCTAGGTGGAATGCATAAAAGACTTCACCGGAAATAAAGAGGAGAAAACTATCCAGCGGATGACCTAGCTTTCACGTGAAACATCTTGGAGCGAACGAAGGGTTTGAGTTTTCCTTGAGGTACACAGCCTTTCCCATACTTTTTTTCTCTAACACGAAAATTAGGGGTGTTAGGGTCTGGGGTCTTCGGTTTCGAGACACCCACTTTGCGGCTTCTTAATTTAGTCCTCTATAAGGCCTCGCCCTTCGGAAACACCATCAAAAACGATCACCTGGAGGGCTTGATGCATGAAAGATTTTACAGAGCCTGTTGGTACGTTTACTAAAATATCTAGCTTTTCTACGACGATTTTTTTCAATCGCAAACTTCTCGGATATGCATTAAAATCTGTGATATTGAAAGTTCACTATGCTTCAAGAAAAGCTTCATCAAGTACTACCGTCGTTATTTTGTAATCCTAAGAGAAAGCAAGAGACAATAAAACGTGAAGTATGATGGGCCAAATTATCAATAGAAAATTTGGGGCGATAGAGTTCTCAAAAATGGAACTGCAACTGTGATTGGCTGAACTTGGGAAAGGAAGGTGCTTCGAATATGAGCAGCCCTTTCTTTGGGGGTGAGGGTGAGCGGGGCGTTGTGTGATTTAGCAAAAGACGGCTGCGAAGGAGATTACGAAGAGTTCGGAGGATGAGGACCCCTGCAAGAGGCAGCACTTTTTCCAACGCAGAATCCAGGTCCCACTATGACTTACTTTTATTTGAATGCAGAAATAAATGGTTACTTTTTTTTCAGCTCCGATACCCACAGCAAACATCTCTAAAGGTGGGGGTACACGTGAATATGATGGGCATTTTAAGGGGTTTAAAGAAGGGATAAAAGAAACACAATTATTTTTGGAACACCAACGGACCAATCAAATACTGACCAATCAAATCGCTCACCAGGGTTTTTGAATTTTCAACTGACTAACACTACCACTTGACTCTGAAGATGGCTTCCGCACTGGTTGTCGAAACGTCAGTCACTAACAACAGTCCTTCTCAGGACTCCAATCACCCAGATGATCTTTTTCAATCA
>BLAZ01001323.1:397464-399964 GCA_014633955.1 Acropora tenuis
CCCCCCCCCCCAATATTCCTAGATCCACCACTGAATCCACATTATTTTCCGGCGCCAAAGTCCCCAACAAACTTAATTCCCTCTCTTGTATTTATGCATCAGTCAATTCCAGCAGCGCCCACCAAACCCCCAGGGCTAACTCCCGGGAATTTGCCTTTTTTTCTTGGATGGTAAATTCTCGGGGGCGAAGGCACTAAAGCTGTCAAATGCCAGGCGGTGGGGGCGAAAGTAGAGGTAGGAGGTAGCAAGGAACGACAGGCCTACACGACCCCTTAACGGTTGAGGCCTTAGTACCGTATTTGTAGTCACTGACTTCTTTAAAGCGTCACTCTCACGAGCATACCTTTGAGGGATTTTCCTCCTTTAAAGAAAGTGAGTGGTGGTTCTTTGAAAATTTGTCGTGGTGAAGGCTGGTTTTGTGTCAAGTGCCATTTTTGGCATAAAAGATGTTTTAGGTTTGGCCCTACAGGATGTAAATAACTCTGTCACAGTGTGACTGGACATAACGGGGAATAAGGAATGAATGGTAAAGGAATCTCTAGCACACGCTGACGAAATTGAATGGTTTTAGTTCTATTAATTCTAAGTACCGCTCTTGACGTTGTGAAAGAAACATCTTGTCGCTTGAGGAAACACGCCTTGTTAGAATGAAGATAAGCTAAATAGTTAGTAACGAAGTTGGAAATTCTAAGAAAGAGAAAAACGCAACCAGAAAGGCTGGTACACGCTGGCCGTTAATTTGACGAAACCTCGTTGAGACAATGAGTTCCGTGTCTGTTCATATTAAGACCCAGTTCTATTTTCTTTGTGCTTTGCGCTGGTTTAAAAAAAAACGACGGTAAATAGGGATTTTTTGTCGTTCATTTTATAGAAATAAAATGGGTCCTTTCTGTCACAATATTCAGTTGTTTTTTGGTGTCTGCCGCCCGGGGTTGGCTAACGTCCGGCCCCCGGCACTGACAAGACGGACAAATGCTCAGCAGCTGCCTGAGGGAACGGGCGCTGGGCGCAGCTTGAATTGACTGATGCATTAGAAAAACGACTTGAACAAGGTGGCCACAGATTACACCAGCCCCGAGGTGTTGCCTTCACCGTACGCATGCGCAAAACCATATCATCCGGGCAGGTACCAGGCAACCATGGACAGCTGTTCCAGTCTTGTCAGGTGTAGTGTTTTTCCACATTGCTGAGCATTGTTTTGTTTCGTTTATTGGACGTCACGCGACGCTTGTCACGATACCTTTACGCATTGTGCAATCAATCATCTTCAGTCTGTATACGTGACCAGATTACCATGACATATACTTCTATCCACGAGTGGTTGCGGTGTACATTCATTAACGATCCGAGTTGACTACATACGCCTGATTCTCGCTCCAAGTACAACATAAAGACAATTAAGAAGTGTTATGGCGGGCGTTGCGTGACAAAAGAAAAGTACAAGCAATCTCTGCAGCAGAAAAGAAGTTACTTTTTCAACTTTTCGTTTGAGTAAGAAAACCATTCGGTGATATTTTACACATTCTGCTTGTACCGTCAACTTTCAGAGCGGCAATTATCTCGTTTCGGTTTGTGAATGCAGTCGGTTGGTCTTTCGTGATCATCACACTTACAACCTCGCCGCTTTGAAAGGCTTTTGCGAATCATGACTCGGGAAGTTTTGATCTGTCACCTAGGCTCTATTAAATTTTAGAAAATACTCTCGTGGAAATTTATTCAGCAACATGAAATATATTTATTCAGCAACATGAAATATATTTTGTCACGTTTGTTAGTTTCACAAGAGTATGCATATTAGGTTGCATAGACTGCTGAAGTTCTTTTAGCGTGTTTGTAGGTGTCTCAAGAGGCCAGGGGCCCGTTTCTCGAAAGTCCCAAGAACTTTTCGTGCCTGAAAAGCCATTCGTACAACTACGACCTGCTTATTCTGCAAAGCTGGTCTTTTCATATGTTGTAAAGGGATAAAAATAAAAATAACTGCAAAGTTTCGTGCCTTAAGACGCCTTCGTTTTGAAGATACAGAGCGAATTATGTCACCCGATATATGCCCGAAAAGGTTCGGGACTTTCGAGAAACAGGCCCCAGTACACTATTTAAGGTTTGTTAAGTTATACAAAAGCCATTCGAGGCATCTCTTTCAACCCTAGTTTTTTTATTTTATTTACTGTTGTAATTTTCTCTGAGTTTGTAAAACTGTAATGATGTTTTTTGTTACGCTTTAAGCTCGCTGCATCAATAAGTGATATGCCCGCTCTTATTCTGTGTTTTGTGATTATTTTGATTAGTTACAAAATATTTTATAATCGTTTTAGTGTGATTAGAATATAACAAGATTTCACGAAAGCCCCGTGCAATTCACAAATGAACTACAGGCGATTTTAACGCATGATTGGTGGAAATTTGAATTGAGAACATCTTGATTGGCTGATGAATAAAGGATTCCTATATAAAGCAAACCAAATCATAAAAATTAAAATAGCAAGCCTACTTTCTTCGTCAT
>BLAZ01001323.1:453036-455536 GCA_014633955.1 Acropora tenuis
AAAAAAACACGGCTAATAGCCGTGTTTCTAATACTGGTTTTATTTGGAACCTTCTTTCAGGATCTGAAAAGGTTGCCAACACCTCCCTTTTTTTGGTGTGAAATTGATCAAGCGCTTGACCTGTACAATCCGCATTTGAAGAGATTACGTCATCCAGCAAATAATGACTTTATCTCTGTTTTCACTTCTGTTTTTCGGTGAAATGAATGAATTTGATTGAATGAATTTTAACTAAATCGATAAAATATTAGGCTTGCTAAAGCGAGGAGCTGATACAATGATATTAGGATGAACCACAATACCTTAGAGTGGGAGAAGGGCGAGAAGGGTTGTGTAATATTTATGTATTATTAAATATAACTTATATAAATAATTAATAATATTAATGTTAATGTTAATTATGATTATTAATTCTTAATTAGTAATATTACTTAGACGGACACCCACACCCACACCCACACCCACGACCCACGACTTGTACCCACGACCCACGACCCACGACCATTAGTCAAACTCATAAAACGACGGCTAAAAGACAACCAAAACTATCACGTTTCGGAGGACCAATTAGCACACAGACACACATGACCGCATACAACCTCTGAATTCTAAGGATGACTTCCGCACATGTCATCAGAACGTCAGTCAACAAACAACAATCCTTCTCAGGACTCCACTCAACCAGAGTACGAAAGATAAATGTTATGAAAGTGATAGACATTCACCTCAAACATGAACTACTGTTCATCATTCACCATTATTTACCTCCACTTCGGCGAATAATCAATACTAAAACCTGCTAGAAAATATAATTATCGTTATTGTGTTAGCCTGTTTACTAAGTGGACTCACCAGTGAGTTTCAGAGTAGAGGTAGTAATTCGAATGCGTGAAATATGGGTGGGGAGGCGGGGGTAGGGAGAGGCCACTGTGCAAGATATTAAGCTTTCGTATTGTAGGCCATTAATTTTGGTGTGAATTGTTGCAAATTTACCTTCCACGCGTCCTACAATGACTTCTTCGAGGGGATCCCATTCATTGTATGAGCAGACAGGGCTCTCCAATGCTTGATGAGATTTCTCGCTTGCCGACATGCAACGAACAACTCTCCCACTGCCACTGGATGGAAATTGCTGAAGCTGCACCTGTCACGTGACACCTATATATTAACTATCACTACACACTTTTCACCAGTCACATGACCCCCAACAAGCAAATGTCTCCTTTAATTACTAGCGCTCAAAAGATAATATACAACTATTCCCCGAAGGGAAGGTGAATAGTGGTGGATATATACCGAGACGCGAAGCGCCGAGGTATATATCCACCGCTCTTCACCGACCCCGAGGGGGATAGTTGTTTTAGTATTTACCAAATCAGATGGATAAAAAAATGCTGTTTTAATTTCTTCTTCTGAAACTTTCGCGAAATGACGCGTCATTTTTCTTTCTGTTCGCAAAACAGTGAATATCCAAGGATATTCCGAGTTACGAGAGCCAATCAAAACGCGCGAAAATTGCTATCCACTGATTTGGTAAATACTAATTTCTTTTATTGCTGTGGTTGTTTTGCTTGTTTGTTTATGTTATTTTGATTCTGTTAATTCTCGAGGCGCATAGACCAAATCGGCTAACTCAATGTTGTACCCAATTCAAACCCTTGGGAATAAAACGTTTTGTTTCAGGAATTTCCATATCATTTACATGTGAATGCCAAATTATAATGCAAATACAGCACACTAAGAATCTTAAACCCAGGAGATTTGAATTGGGTACAACATTGAGTTAGCCGATTAGGTCCATTCCTAGATGTCCAAGGAACAACCGAAAAGATGTAGCTGGAAATCTGAAACTTTTTCCTTTACCCGTTTGCCAGGTCATCATTAGCGACCTTCAGATTGCAGTACGTGGACGACTACGAGTACGAGTTTTCCGTACTGAGCACGCGCTTTAGGTTTGGAGGGCGAAAAATTTCGAAGTGCGCATGCTCAGAACTTAAAACTCCTACTCGTAGTCGCTAATTAATTCATTTCACGCACGGGTGCGTCCGGTCATCGTCACTAAATCACTTTTTCGTATTCTGGTTGCACAATATCACTAACTGCGCAGACCTTACAAATGATTTTTGTGTGGATGTGGCTTGGGCCCGCTAAATATCCTTCAACTTTCACCCTATTCAAAACACAGAAGCAAGGCTTGGCCTCCGACGAAGTCGTTTTTAGGTAATTTGCATGTCACCTTATTTCTAAGGAGAAAGTGAAATGCGAGTCCGCTGAAAACCACTTGGTAATAGTCTATAAAGCAAGCTCGATATTTAAAAAAAAAACTTACCAATCCAAATTTCAGCAATTTAGTCTCGGGGAAACCGAACTTGAAAATTCTCCAGTGAAGCATCGTGTTACATGAATGCTATAAGATGATAGGGATAAAAGAGAATTTGAGGGTTTACTAGTGAGCTTCTGGAAGGCTAAGAAAAGCCAGGCTAAGTAATGTGATCAGGGC
>BLAZ01001323.1:469230-471730 GCA_014633955.1 Acropora tenuis
ACAATGTTTCACTTTTTTTCCATTTCTTTCATGGTCTTAAAGTTTGACTGCGTACAATTTGGTTTTATGTCACTTCATTGTCAAACCTAAAATAACATCTGTAGATTTACAATGTCTAACTATGAACTTGCTTGGTTAATTTGGCGAACTATCTTTCTCTGTATTCTCATTGGTCATTATGCCAATAATTTATAGGGAACAAGTATGTATATTGAAATGCTAAAAGGACATTTTAGCTCATTCTTGACAAACATTTTAGTAGGGGGAAGAAAGCAAGCAAACAACTTTAAGGTGGCTCTATATACTATTTTACAAAGGTTTGAATATCACATCTGCCTAAATATTTTGGACCCTGTATCTTTTAGGGTACCTCGATCGGTACATCGACCGATGCATCGGTTGATATATCGATCGATACTTGATCGATGCACGACCGACATTTGACCGACATGTCGATTCACTATTGACGAAGAATCGACCAATGTTGTGGTCGAGCCTCCACTGATGTTGGCTGATATATCGACCGTGACCATAATTATCGGTCAACTACCGGTGGGATATCGGTCAACTATTGGCTATGGTATGGTGCAGAATCACCTTTAAATTGCTAAATTAGAAAGACGCTAACGAAGTGATGAACCGAAATGGTACGAGAATGATTAAGGATGGTGAAGATTAACACGGATTACAAACGCGAAATTGAAAAATTTAGGCTTTTTTTTTCAAGAAGCACGGTCCGTGACGTAGCTCCCTTAAATTGTTGTTAACCCCTATTTTCTTTTCATGGATCATTTAAATTTCCTATCCTGATGTTCTCCAGAAAAAAAAAGAAAGACTCTGTTCGTGAGAACTTACAAATATTCCCCCTTTTCTACTCTCCTGGGACTAAAGTTTTCCTCGATTGTGAAAGGGCAAGACTAGTATGTATTCTTTTTTAAGGCGTTTATTACCCGCAGGGAACAACATCAGCTGCAAAAGTTTACGCTTGCGCTGAGAGTATACTATGGGTCATAACAACAGCAAAACGCCCAATGAAATCAGCATATTCTTATCGTATTAAATACTATCAGCCGATCTATCGAAACATATATTGACCGATATATAAACCTATATATATATATATATCGACCTATGTCTAGACCGATATATCGACCAATATATCAGTGAAGTATCAGTGAAGCATCAGTGAAGTATCGGTGAACACCAACTATATCGACCGATAGGAGTGTCGGTCGATATATCGGTCGACACCCAACTGATATTATATAGCGACCGATACTCAACCAAGTATCGACCGTGTAGTGGTCGATACTTGGTCGAGGTGTCGACCGATGTAGCAATCGATACATCGGTCGCGGCCCCCCATAAGATACATGATCCGATATTTTTAAGTACACACAGCACTCGGTAGAAGGTCGGTAATAAAAACCTACAGACTACATATGGAAGATTCTTTCAGAACCCAAATGTTGTTTCTTTTGCAATTACTGATAGAGATGCTTGGCTTCTTTTATTTAACCTTCCTGACTTCTAGATGATGTTTCTAGGTTTCTACAAGGTGAAATTTCTTTGTTTTAGGGGAAACAGAGTAAACATTCAAGGAGTTTCAACTGACAAAGCTACAAGAAAATCTGTGCTTAAATTTTGGAGGAATTCGCAATTTTCGTTTTTGATGCACAGTACATTAATGTGTACTAAATTTGATGATTTCTTCCTAACAGCGAGAGAGAGAAAAAACCCATCCATGTGCCAATTGTAAAAAAAATTCACCGTCTGGAATGTGCCCAATGTGCAATTTTAGATCACTAAAAAACCCTTGGTTTTAAATTTATTTTTAAATACTCGTGCTTGCACCATTCGTACCTATTCCTCATGCACTAAAAAAACTATATAGAGCCACCTTAAAAGAAAAGAGAACTTGTCACACTGACTAAGCCAGTGCAGTGAAAATTAATTGATTGAAATATACATGTACAGTGCATGTTCCACAATTTCCACAGCACAAGGAAGGGTTCACACAGTGACAAGCACAACTCCAGAGCACCTGTCTCAGCAGCTGACCCCTGTTCAGGAAAAGCCTGCACTTAACCTACTTTGTGATACACAACCATGACACTGTAATACATAGTACAGCTTACTGTTCATAAAACTACACTACCAATGACCAAGTTAACAAAAAGTGCAACACACGCTGCCACAGTTCACAGAGATCACAAGCCCCTAGGGAACTATAATGCTCTAATGCACACAAGAATTGCTCCTGGTTGTTCACTGTATAAATTACATTAATTTTTTTAACATCATTTTGCTGACAGGTATAACAGAACCAGAAGGTGATGTTGCAGGGGAGATGCAGTGTGAAATGCAGGCCAGAGACTTCTTCATTCATGTAGGAATGCTTATTGTAGAAGGAAGGACACCTGAATATTCAGACAAAGGACGAATTCAAGGACCTCATTGCATGTCGTGGTTCAGTATGGATCCTCACGTCTGTGATCAA
>BLAZ01001323.1:516365-521365 GCA_014633955.1 Acropora tenuis
AAAGTATTTTCACTAACAGGCAGTCAAATCTCATACTCGTTCTCGTTCTCGTCCTCCTCCTAGAATCTAAAGGTCCCTTATGAGGTGTAAAAAGATAACAAAACTGACCTCTTAAACCCTAGCCCTTGACCATTCAAAGTGCTAACACTCCAAATGTCAGTGTTATCTTCTTATACCTTACTAACACAGCAACACAGTTTCTTTTAGAAACTATAAACCATTTAATTTTTGACCCTTACTAACTTGTTTAATACCAAAATTTAATGTTTTGGGAGTGTTGAGGTTGGAAACAAAAAGAGGAGATAAAACTGGAACAAACATTTGTACTCAACTTAACGTTTGCTCCAACTACTTTTCATTTTGTACCAATAATTATTATTTCACTGTATTTGTTATTATTCTTAGTTAACGGTAATTGTCATCACGTCAATTAGTACAGGACCTAGCAGTTGTTCCAAGAAATCTTCAATACATTTTTTTTTAATTTTCAAGACAAAAATAATATTCTTGTTATCTTACATAAAACATTCACCTCTGTTGCAAGTCTGTCCATAAAAGCCAGCATAACAAGAGCATGTGCCTGGTTGTGTGCAAGTTCCATTGATACAGGCATCTGTGCATATAGCTAAGAAAATCATTATTTATAAATATTAATTGAACGAAGAATTAACAGTCAACAAATAAAAGAATAACATCAAACATACGTCATAGTTGGTGGATGTCGTGTTTATTCTGCTAAAGAGCTCAAATTGTGGGTTCAAATTCAAACTACTTTTCATTTCAATGTTGGTGAGTTGCAATATTTAATGAAGACAGAAGACTTTTTTGTGATTTCCTAGAAAAACCTTTTTTTTTTCCAAACTGAGTTGCTTCACTTGAGTGTGGCTCATCTGCAAGTGCAGCTTAAGTCTTTGCTATAGTTAAGAAAAAAAGGTGGTGTTTTGTTATGAAAGTCACTTAAGTTTATAATAATTCATATTTATCAAAAATTACTTTTCAAGTCAAGAGATTCACTTTCTTACCAACTGGACAACCTTTGCCTTGTTGCTTCCAGCCAGGGCAGCAAGAATAAACAGCCTTGTATGCTTGCCTTGTAGCTAATCGATATGCCACATTATAGATTGTTCTGAACAGAGTAAAATTTAATTTTAAACTTTGAACAGGCACCAGCAATTAAATAACAATTGCTTACTTCATTAACACTGCCTCCAGCTTGTAGCTGCTATCCCAATAGTAACTGCATGGAACTTAAGGTAAATATAACTGTCACACTGAGGTAATGACGTTAAGTAACGTTACATATACACTACGTCACTTCCCACAAATGCATAATGTGAGCAGTAATTTCACCTTAATTTATTCTCTTTTCGCTATTTCCTCCAGCATTTCAGTTATTTGTGTTCAATTGGGAAAGTTAAATGTAACTGTTATATTGAAGTAATGCCGTTACATTACATGACATAAATTATTTATGTAAAAAGACAATAAATTACTTACCACACATGCATAACATCTGCAGTAATTTTATTTTAATTCATACTCTTTTTGCTATTTCTTCAAGCATTTCCGTTACCTGTGTTCAATCAGGTAACTATAGAGTCTTAAGGATGAAACAAAGTCTGACTTTGTTTCAACAAAGTACAAGTTGTACATATCTTTAAAAAGAGTCATTCGTAGAGGGTTTTGTTGGCAAATAAAGCCGTAAAAATACTCTCAAATAGTTTCAATGTCCAAGCTTACACATAAGTTTAGAAATCTTGTATTGCTATTATCCCCTCTGTGACCTCAAAATCCCCCCCCAATAATATGCATAAAAAAAACGTATTAGTTTTAACAGTGCACTGTAATGCACCTATCAAGGTAAACCCTGTGGGGGGGGGGAGAGGAGAGTGCTGGCAAGGGGTGGTGATTTGACAGCAAAATCCATCTCCTCAGTTAAAGGTTTGATTGAGTACCTTTGCTCAGGGGCCGGGACATTTGATTTATTTGTATTGTTACTTTTATGGGAGTGGTGTATAACTGGGTCACACACAATGCTTTCTGATAATGAAAAGTCTAGTTGTCTCTTGAAATTAAGTTTGAGAGATTCATAGTTGAAGTCTCACGTCTAGAGCACTTTTTATAAGGATAGTGATCTTATAATCACAGGTTCTAGGTTAAATTTGTTTTCATTGTTACAGTTACAGGCATGATGTTGTGGATCACACATCTTGTTTTGAGTTTCATACTAAGTTGAAGTCTTAATAATTTGTAGAGCACCTTTTATAAGAATAGTTTATCTATCATCACTCTCTTTAAAGTTCCAGTTTAAATTTGTTTTCGCTGTTTATTTAAAACTCTTACAGTCCTGCTGCTTGGACCCAATATCCACAGTCCTTGTAAAGAAGTTGGACCCGATACCTGCAGTCCTTGTAGCGAAATGCATTGACGTCTTGCTACACCCTATCACTGCAATTATCAACTTATGACTGGCGTATTCCCTTTGCAATTTAAGCATGGCCTGGACAACCCTATCATCAAAAAGAAAGATCTTGGTCCTGAGCTTCTCAAGAACTATCGTCCAATTACAAACTTGTCGTTCTTATCGAAAACAACAGAACGTGTTGTATCTAATCAGCTGCATCAGTATTTGCAAGTTAATGGGCTCTATGCTTGAATGCAGTCTACTTACAGGCCTAACCACAGTACCGAAACAGCATTACTCCGTGTCCATAATGATATCAGCTTGGCAAGACAACAACAATGACATTATCCTTGTTTTGCTGGACTTGAGCTCTGCTTTCGATGGTTATAATCATCAGATACTTCTCAAGAGACTCCAGGATCATTATGGTATTTATGGTACAGTTCTCGATTGGCTCAAATCTTACTTGAGTGAGCCCACACAGTCTGTTGAGATTGGTGATGAGACGTCGGAACCAATCCATTTAGCCCGAGGGGTCTCACAGGGCCCTGTCCTTCAACCCACTTTGTTCTCTCTGTATGTTGCACCTATTGAAGACATTCTTAAAAGCTATGGTCTCAACTTTGCTGTCTATGATAAATCTCTTTTACAGAGTGGCATTTCTAATCTTGAGAAATGCATTGAAGCTGTCCTTGAATGGTTCGCAGATAATCAATTAGTATGCAATGAATCAAAGACCGTTGGTAAATCAAATGTAGTGCTTGCATCTTCAGTCCATGATCTTGGTGTAACACTAGACTGCCATCTTGACATGAAATCACATGTCAACCAACTCTGCAAATCTGCATATTTCTCCCTCAGACATGTTGGGCAAGTAAGACGATATCTTGACTATGCAACCACGGAAAAACTCACCCATGCCCGGATTACATCTAAACTCCAACAGTGTAACAGCTAGTTATACGGGCGTCCAGATAAAGAAATCTCCAAGATTCTGTGAATTCAAAACTCTGCAGCAAGATTGTCTACACAAACCAAGAGGCAAGAACACATCAAACCAGTATTGAGAACTAGAATCAAAACATCTCCCTAGAATTAGAACAAACTATTATGGTCGATATGCTTTCTTTTTGTGTGCACCTAAGCACTGGAACCAACTACCCTCCTGTATCAAACAGGCAGCTTCTGTAGAAATTTAAAAGAAAGAACATTTCTTTTCGACAATGATATCAACTTTCTGAATTGACTATGTATAAATATAAATATAAATATATATGTATCTTTTCTCTTATCTTTCTTTTTTTGTTTTGTTATCATGTTTTTAATATTTTTGTCTTTATTGTAAAGTCCATTGAGATACGCTCTGGAATGGGCTATATAAGTACTAAATTTATTATTATTTGAAGTATCAAAACGTATAGATCCAATGTATAGGGCGTCCAGCGTAACCTATACAACCTCAAAGGAAGTTAACCTAATGACAAAACAAAATAGCTAAGTAGATAATCCTATAAAATAACTATTTTTAGAAATGTTAAAAAAAAGTATACAATATATACAATAAATTAAAAGTAATTATAAAAGGTTAACTGTTCATTATCAAAAAATAAATATCCTAACTTATAAAACAGTTGCTTTAAAATAACGGGCTATATGCAGCGAGCATGAAATGGTGGCTTTCTGCATCTTCTCTAAAATGCACTTTGATCAGGTACCAACAAGCTTCTTCATAGTTTCTTCTACATCCTGAGACCATCCTCCCAATGCGTCAATAATGATGTTACATTGCTGTACCAGGGTGCTGTTGTTTTAATTCTAAAAGTAGTGGACCATACTTTATTGCCTTTTCTTCAACCTTCTTTGCACCATTATCAATCCAAGGGCAGCTCATTTCTACTGCCCAGACTTTCTTTGCCTTGTGGTCCACGAAGCGTACATCAACTCGATTAGCTCTAACATATGTGTGTTCTGCATATACCACCACATCCCAAAAAGCTTTCGCTTCATCCAATTCATAGACAGGTTTTGGTTTCACAGGTGAGTACCAAGGAGGAACACTTTCCACCAACTTGAGATCTTTACACTTCTCAAAGAATAATATCTTCAGAGCAGCATTGTGTCGGTCCAAATACTTTGATTGAACAAGTGTAGAACATCCTGATAGAATGCGTGGAAGTGTCTCAGTGCTTCTTTACCACACAGCCTCTACAGCTTACGTCTCCCTGGGTTGTTTTGGTCTTCTGTGTTGTATACACTTTGGTTGGCAAGAGTTGTTCATAGAGTTCCATCATACCTGTGACTGTATGAGTGGGTGTCAATGACCAATCTTTCATCCACGCAAAGCATGCATCCTGCATCCTGACTAAGGTCTTCATCTTTCCAATGCAATGTGAATAACCGTCCATGCCAATTCTCTGCTTTTACCATCTCCTGTAGCTTATCTATCATTGCACGCTTCAAGAATTTTTTGATCCACATTCCCTCAACTTCTACCTCTGGTCTTCTAGCTGAGGTAAATGAAGGATTTGCATACCTAAGATAAAACTTATCTCCAGTTCCTCTGCATATTTGTGTGCTTTAGTTAGTAGTGAAGAAT
>BLAZ01001323.1:538865-543865 GCA_014633955.1 Acropora tenuis
TATATACGAAATGAATTGCTGATGGCACTCACTGGGATCTCAGAAAAATCTGAACCCCAGATGAGTTTTGAACCCACGACCCTCCGTGATCTATTTGGATGCTCTAAACACTGAGCTACTAGAGTCTCTGTGGCGAACAAGGGCGAAATGTGGGTCTTTGACTCGAGCTACATCACGCAACTACAGAGTGAAATAACGACTGACAACATAGCTCATAACTGCATCATGCAGTCACCTTTAAGCACATCAGAGATGCAGTCAACCAACCACCCAAGACTGATTACAATCATAATAATAACTTTATTTAAGTCTCAGTAGATTTACCTGAGCAAAGTCGCATCTCCTTCTCAACCTTGGCTTTAGCCACTCATGCATCTATTTTTTTTTGTTTGTTTCGTTTTGTTTTTGTTTTTTTGAAAGTGCAGCCATTATCACAATTTCTCATAACTGAATATTCTTTTCTCATAACTGAGTGAACTGTTGCTATTTTTCTTCCAGGCTACTTCCAACGAAAGCAAACAATGTTTAAATAGACTTTCTGCAAACTGGAGTTGGTGAACACATCTCTAAAGAGGAAAAGAAATCCAAGTGATGAATTTGACCAAACAAAAAAAGAGAGAGAAACTAGGCTAATTCTAAGAGGATTTGCAAACAAATACTCGGCTTTTAAAGACAGAACTATGAAGATAATTGTAACATTGGAGTTTTTATTCTAGTCATAATTTGCAGCTTCAGTCTTTTGTACTATTTACCTCAAACTTTAACAACTTGTATCAATATCTAAAATGAACATTTTGATTACTTTATCAGGGGTTGTCTCTCTACTCGCGCGTTCCTTCGAATTTATATTAATAATATTGTAATATTATTAATAATATGATCAAAGTTAATAATAATAATAATAATAATAATATCAAACTCAGTTTATGTTGGAGATTTAAGCATGGGCTCCTTGATTGTAAACGTTCAGTCTAAATCTAACTCTGGTATAGTGATGTACTCGAGTTTACGCCTTAAGTCGTCTTGAGCATAGTAAATAATCTGACCTACAAACGAAACGGAGAGGCTAATCAAAGCCGACTCAGAAAAGATTTTAAGAAGGTCATGAAGGCGATGCTTGAACAAAGCAAGGCCTTTCTCGCTTCCTGCATTGACTGTTTCATTGGCAACTTCTTTGAGAAGGCTCAGTGGTTTCCAGTTAGAAGGAATCGCTCTGTGCAGATTCGACCAAGAGGAATGCTCTTCATCGACGTAACTGTCAAATAGATCTTCAAACATCTCTTGTGCCAGTTGATGCATAGACATCTTCTTGATGACTCTACCTTGCTGGACGTTGTGTGTTTTCTCGAATTCCTTTTTCTTTTCGCATAGCCTCACGTGGAATTTCAGTGCCAGCAAACTCAGGTCCCCTTTGAGAGAAGAACGCAACTGCCCAATGGCTACTTCAACGAGGCTCCACATCTCACAGAGTATCTTGTAGGCCTCTTCGTCCAGGGATGTGTTGTTTAGATCACTGACTTGATTCCAGAACCAACCAAACTTCCGAGATTCAGGAATGGTTCCAATGTTGACGAACATTTTGTTCCACAGCTCAGTCGGGTCCTTTCCGCCAACGGCTGTCAAGGTAATATACTCCAACAGATCAACCAGCTCCAAGACCCTAACTTTTCTTTTGATTTCTTTGACATCTTCACGCGTGTACTTCATTTCCAAGCCTCTGGTAATGTTTAGCATTTCCTCCAAGATACATTGTTTAAGCTTATTCTCATGATCGCTCTTGGATATTAAATTGTATCGCGATAGAAAGAAGCTGTTTATTTGAAGCCGTGCCACTCCCTGGGTGACTATCTGCAGGACCTGTTCTATGGCGCCTGGAAGACGCTCCTTCTTCCAGAAATCCACGCCACGAATAAACAACTGTGACAGAAGGACAGTCTTGAAAATGTACGATGGAACTAATGATGCGTCCAAACCAAGCTGCGCTGAGATGGTATCCCTCATGATTTTCAAAACTCGATAACAAGTTTTAAAACCGTCTGGAGAACGGCTGAGAAGTTGCTTCTCAATCATCGAAAACGAAATGCGCCAGGTGTCAAATCCAGCAGGAACCACGTGGAACCCAGTCATTTGTAGCTCTTGTTCTACTGTTTGTGGCAGCTGTGACAATTTGACAGGAATTTTGGAAATATCAAACTCCAAGGACAGTGTCAAGTCAACGCTTACTGTTAGATCGCTGTAGTTGCTTCCGCCTTCCCACCGTATGTAAAGGGTTGTAGCTGGGCCGTGCGTTTCTGAGTACATCACGCTGGAAGGCTTGTCTTCGATTTTACTGACTCCCAACACGTCTAAATACACCGGACCCCATGGTCCTTCTAACAGATTATCATCAGCTGTCTTGATTGCCAATCCCTCAGGCACTTTTGTATCTCTCAGCGATTCATTGATAAGCTTCTTGAAATATCGTGACAATTTATTCGGGCTATAGAAGCCTCGTTCGTCTTTGAATTCTATCCAGTCCTTGTCTTCCATTGTCATCTTCACGTATCCGTCGCCTTTATCACAAGGATGGAATGATGGCTTGTTCGAGAGCGAGTTGATTCGAATCATGAAGTCGAACTCGTCGGGTCTATAGACCTTGACTCCTTCATACACACTTCCACTTTGAATAAGAGTGGTTTGAAATCGCTTATCTCGCTTTTCAACCTCCACCAAAATGTTGTTAACGAGTTTTTCAAGTTTCTCTCGAATAACGTTAGCTTCGGTTTCATCTTTAAAACTTGCTTTCTTCTTGAAATCCTCGATTACCTCATGCATGATATTGGATAGCAAAAGCGAAACTGAAAGATGGCGGATACCGACTGCGTAATTTATGATAATTAACTGATTGTGAATATTCATTAGAGAATTATGGGGGTCAAGATGTTCCATTTCATTGATAATTATGTGATCCCGTTTATCACTAGTAGATTACATGGGGTATGTATTGGAAAGAAAGGTTATCCAGATTGAATTACATTCCTTATAATGATTAAAGTCGCTTAAATGTCACAGTGATATCGTGTGCGCCATTCAAGGAAAATGTAGAAGATGACAGCCACTTTAAACAAGAGTGTGTATCAAAACGTAACCGTAACGGACAAAACATTTCTGCTTTTATTCTGCAAAACTCGTGCCAAACCGAAGGCCGCGCGCGATCGTATTGGTTGTCAACAATGCTCACCACACGCAACTTCCGGCGGGTGTTTCTTTCTTCTTCCTTCCTCCCCTGTCCATGTTTTTTCTTGTTACTAATGTTTGTGTAATTTTTCAATTTGTTTCCTTTTTTGTCCATTGTTTTTTTCTTGTTTGTTTTGTTTTGTTTTGTTTGTTGTTTTTTTTGCCATTCTTCAAAAAGAATAACTAGCGATTAGCGAAAATCTAGATCTTGTAATTCTAGTAAATTAGTGGACTAATGCCCATTCAACGACTATGATACTTTTCCTATGAAAAAGGCCCCGAATACAAATTTTAAAAACTCACGAAAATGTAAAGGTGACGAAAAAGGCTATTTTTAGACACATTGCAAAGGCCACACGGTAAGACAAAAAGGCTCCAATGGGCCGATTTTGGGGCTTAAACCATACATCCCAAAATTATAGGAAAAACATGTGCAGTTATGGAGTGTGCATAGGAGAGTAATAGATTTCTTCCGGGGAAAACGAAACGGTCTTAAGAAAGACCTACTTGGACATTTTGCAATGCCGGCTATAGCAAGACAAAATAGTAAAGATGGCCCTTTTCTGAGGCTTATATTCAAAGTAATGTGATTGTAGACTTGTTTTCTGTATGTTCTTGACAATTTGAAGTTTAGCCCCGAACTGATCTTTCTGCCTTAACAGTCCTTGAAAAAGCACGGCCATTTCGGCACTTTTCAAAATCTTGTCATTTTTCGGATATTAAAGTGTTTCTTCCACGAGCTTTTTGCAGAAAACAACTATATAATATATTTTGACAATCATTGTTTTAATTTTTTCGCACTTCGAAGATCCGACCAAAAACTGCCCAATTTTAACCATTTTTCCCTTACTATACATAGCCTTAGAAAAATGGTCATTTTTCGCACTTTTCAAAATCTTGTCGAATATCAGGTGCTTTTAGGAACGGCTTTTCGCAAAAAAAATAACCGTAGTAACGTTTGACAATTAATTTTTGCACTTTGAAGGTCCGACTAAAAAAAGCCCAACTTTGACCATTTTGCCTTACTATAGCCTTTGCAAAATGGCCCTTTTTGGCAATTTTCAAAATCTCGTCATTTTTCGACTATTAGATGCTTTTTGGAATGGTTTTCTTTTTTAACACAAAACAACTGTAATATGGTTGGACAATCACTAGTTTTTATGTGTTGCACTTTGGAGATTCGACCCAAAAACAGTCCAGTTTTGACCATTTTGCCCTCCTATAGTCTTTGCAAAGTGACCATTTTCGACCCCTTTCCAAAATCTTGTCATTCTTGAAATATTTTAATATTTCAAGAAAAGAGTTTTTTCGAACGGGTTTATGCATTAAAGATTCAATTTCAGCAACTTCTGAAAACAATGAAAAAAAAAAACTCACTCAAGTTAGTTAAGGTTAGTATAACAACGAATATGTAAGTATCAAAATTAACTAGAGTATTTATTAATGCTAACTTCTTAATCCTGTGTATCCAAAAGTAACTTGCCTGCCTCAGCTGAACGCGATATTTTCAAGTTTGTCTGTAACTCTTTCGGATGCGAGAAGTGTAGGAGAACATTGATCCATGTCCTTGTTGGGGTGCGCATGCTTGATGGCAAGATTTCCAAACTGGATTTTAGTGGGAGTATACACCCAGCATTCCTTCAAGCGGACAAGTAGTTCGCCAGAGGTATTCGAGAACGAGGTAGTCAATCTCAAATGTCAAGCATCTATTTCAGTGTTTAAAGCTACAAGTAGTTTCGTTTAGAAAATGTGGTGATGCGTCGGATGACTGAGAAGTAAGCTAA
>BLAZ01001323.1:571619-576619 GCA_014633955.1 Acropora tenuis
TTGTCAACTTCGTGCGAAACAGAAATCTAGCGAGCGAGCGAGTATGTTAGTGAAATTATGTCGGTAAGACGTCCTAACGACAGCTGTAGGATTTGCAAAAGCTCTTTTAAAGTGAAATTTGGAAATATTCCCAGCAAACAAGTGTATTCGTCCTCAGAAAACCTTTTTCAACCATTGCAGAGGAAGGGCAGCCTTCGAGTTGTGTTAGCAGAGTCGTGTCGGATTAGTATTGTTGCACCATCCTGCAATATATTCTGATCGCGTTTGCAACCCTTGTGGTCGAAAAATTCGCAGTCTCGGCCAGTTGTTCGAGTTTGTCAAGGCGGGCACGACTCCAACGTTAAACTCTGTATCTAAAAGCATGAAACGCACACTAGCAACTCCGGAGAAAGCGAGCCCTTCGTGGAGAAAATCAAAAGTTGTCAGTTAGAATTAATTGGGCAACAGCCAAGACCCTATCGCCGCAGTCAGCTGGCAAATCAAGAAAATCTCTCGCATTTGGTGAACGAAGTAGTGCTATACTGGTTTCTTCTACTCAAAAGGAGGATGAAATGCATAGTAATCTTAACGTCGATGATTTGCCGCAAACAGCTGGACTTCAGGTAAAAGTTGTGTATATGATTCCGTCAGGAACTGTGACTACTAGAATTCCCATGATGAACCAACAAAAAACTTGTTAAAAAACATTGCATGCGAAAACTGGCGTGAAGTATCTAATGCTATCCTTAAACACAAAGAGCTTGCCCCAGTAATGATCATTGCAATCCGCGAGGCTGTTTTTAAAGAATTCGGCGATTACCTAAAATGTGAGAGTATGTTACTTGCCAGAAATCCTGATGAACTAGCCAGGTTTTCAAACAAATTGTTTATGGCGGAAATTAGAATTCACTGCCCTGTTTGATTCAACTGTCCACTCGGAGCCATTAAAGATGCTTCCGTTAACTGATCTTGCACGTTGAGCGGACAGACAACAATCACACACGCAGCTTTCGACGATAATATTTGTTTCACATTGATCAACAACTGGAAGATGAGACTTTTACCAAAGCCCGTCGGAAGAACTGCTAATAAATCCCTTTCATGAACAAGAGAATAAATGGCTTCCTTTTGTTCGGGGCGTAATACACGCGACATACCCAGCTCAGAGAGAAATGAAAGTGCTTCTGCGAGAGCATCGTCAAAGCTCAGGGTGTTCGCCATTTTCTCTCCAAATCACAAGTATCGCGGAACGGCCAGAAGGAAAAAAGTTCCTTAAATGACAGGCATCAATCAAGTTGCAACTTACTGCACCAATCAGAGGCCCCGTCCATCTGGTGTACGAACAAGCTTTGCGGGCAGGCATATTTTTCCTTCCCCTCCCCCTCCCCACTCGCTCATTTTTCCACTTAACACCTACTCCCTGGGCAAATATTTCCTCCCCCCAATCCTCCACAGTTACCAAATCTAAGATGAAAGCCTAATAAGAAAATGTGCACTCGCGTGCCCAAAATACGCCTGCGCTGCAGGCTAACTAACAAGTGAGTGTGATGTTTCCAGTTTGTGGCACACTGTTACTTTGTGGGGTATTTAGTCAGGGACCATAATGATATTGTTTGTGGTAAACCCTTATTTGTCATTGAGGTGTTAAAATTAAGATCAAGGGTTAGGGTTAGGGTTAGGGTCTATATCTCTCTTCCTAGTATCTTTAGTGGCAAGAAAGTATCAAACCGTAACAGGTGCTTGCTTTTTTGTTCACCTTTAGGAAGAAGACTTTGAAAATGATGGTGAGGACAGACTGAATGACATTTTATCAGCTTTTCCAGCTGGAACACAGCTTGTTAGTGTTACAACAGACTCTGAAGATGATAGTAACAGAGGTGATACTCCAAGAAACAACTTGAAAAGTTCAAGTCATTCAAACTCAAACTTATGTGATGATGTTAATGATGATGATGAGTCTGACGCTGACATGAGCAACATGTTGGCATGCTTTTCACCAAAGTCAGAGTGTCCAGTTGTGTTGGATAATGTGACCGAGAGCATGGATGCACCACTTGTCAAGGAATCTGGATCATTTCAAATAATTCAAAATACTTGTGGGTCTCAAAAAACTTTACCTACCAAAGAAGCTCCATTTAAATCAGAAGGTTTAAAAGAGGCAGAAAACTTAACAAATAAATACTCGCAGGATACTTTAATTGACAACAAAGATACTGTTGGTTATGATTGTGTAGATGGCATGGGAATGCCTCAAAATGCATTGTCAGAACCAAACATTTGGAGTGAAGAATTCAAAAGTGCAGGTGACAGCACAGCTGGAACACCAGATAGGATGAACACAGAATGCTTAAGAGCTGGTGATTTTGAAATTAAAAATGAAGGGGATAATTCTGAGGTACGCAGTGCTGAACAAGGTAGATTTGCAATCAGCAAAAAAACTGTGGATAAGCCTGCCTTGAAATTAAACTGTGTCACCACTGGTGAGTCACCAACAGGAATTGAAGAAGATTGCCAGGCAAAAGTGGAAGGGGCAGGTAGAGATTTAGTAGATGCTGGAGTCCCTGATATTAAGGGAAGAAAGAAGAAACCAAGAAAGGTGACAATAGGCAATGGGTATTCAATTGACTCTGGAACAGGCATTGTACTTAGTCCTGAGGATGATAGCCCAGCTGAGTTGAAGAAGTTTGTAAATACTGGCTCATTTTATGCAGTCAGGGCTCAGCCCATCACGACAGAGGCACAAAGAGGCAAGGCCGAAGTGACAGATGGTGGACCTGAAGAGGACACCTCCAGTTCACTTGCACTGCTATCTAGAAATTCAGCTGGTCGCCAGCGGTTGGGATACTCAGAATCTTTCTCACCAGGAACAAATTTGCATACATCAGGTATTTCTTTCCATTTCTTCACGTTATGTTTAGCAATCATTCGCTGAGGCAGAGGGACATTTAATCAACTGTATTCGTAAATTATTGTGAAAGATAGATACAGTGTAGATAGATAAAAAACTTTATTAAGTGTCAAACAATGTAGCCTGGGAGAGACCCATACTAATAAGGGGGCACATAATTATTAATATGAAAGACAGTACAGAATTTAAAACAGACTAATATAAGACATCTGCATTAAAATATAAATATAAAGATTAGAGAGTGTCATGTTGAGCAAAGGACATGTAACCGTTGCAGCCAGCTTCTATTACTGTAGGTCAGTTAAATCTTTACCACCAATGCGCCTTTTAAACTCAAAGTGTTTTGGCTGCCCTCGTTTTCCCCCATAATTTAGGTCTTAAGTATCACAATGAGTGCCCACCATATGTTACAGAGTTATACTACCTAGGAATGGAGAAATCAGGTTGCCTCAAATTATATCTAGATCTGTGTTCTTTAATTGCAAATAGTACTTAGGCATAGTTTATATTTAACTTTATAGATCAGAATACAAATGTGTTCTTTAATTCAAATAGTACTTAGGCATAGTTTATATTTAACTTTATAGATAAGAATACAAATGCAGGAAAATTATTATTTCTTTTTTTGTGGTAACCTCAATAATTGCAAGGAGCAGTTCTTTGGAATTTTGTTCATGATAATCAGACTAGCCGGAAATATTATTGCACAGATAATTATTTATTTATTTATAGTGTATCACATGCATCTCTGCACTTCTCCTTAGCTCATCATGTCGCTCAACATTGTATTAATTAGTGAAAAGAGAGATTAATAATAATCATTAAAATGTTTAATTTTTCAGTTGGCTCTAGTAGACGTAGAAAAGATAAGGGGAGATCAAAGACGCTGCCAAACAATGTGTTTGACTTAAAATTGTTCAAACCATCAAATTCTCCTTCAGAGCAAATGGTGAGTCAAGTACTTTGTGCAGAACTAATAGCTGCCCCTGATCAGAACCTGTGATATTCATTTTTTTTCTTTGTTTTTTTTTACCTTGTACAGGGGTTTGGTTATTGTTTATTGGTCTCATGCTTAATATGTTTGTTTTATGGCATTTTTGAAATGGATGAGCCCTGATGAGCTCTTCCAGGCATTGTTTGATGCTGTACTGGGTAAATAAATGCAAGTTTGAAGGTTCAGTACCTAAGGTTTCTTACACTTGGCGGGAGTGTTGAAACCTTGGGTCTTCAAATTTCTGTCACCATCCTCAAACCTGAGTTGCATCAAACTGTATCTCGGATTGCTTTCTGAATCATAATCTACCTGATCAGCTCTCTATTGGGTAGTAGAAATCACTCTTGCCATCAGACAAAGTGCTGGAAATAATTTTTCATTATTCATATGACATAATATGTCCTCTCAAATCTTTCTTTTGGTTGCACATTTTACAAATTGGACTGGACAAAGTATTGACTGATAGCACGTGGAAGAACATGTTGGGTCATCTTGTCTGATCGTAATGTGAAATTGGCCGGTCATCTAGCATGTGCACTGCATTATCTGTACTCTCAGTTCAATTACATTATAGCATATTTGTTGAATAGTCTAGAAAAAGAGCTGTTAAGTGGGGCAAAATAAGTCCCCTGATGTTGTGAAAGTCAAGCCAAACTGGTGAAGTGACTGGGGTTTGTTAGGTTTGGATCTGTCTGTAGAGACACGACAATACGCTCTTATTTAATATTAGTTATTACTAAAATTTTTATTGTATTAGGTTTCTTTTGTCTTAGCTTCAAGTTGTAGTGTTTCAGTTGTTAGTGTTGTAGATTGTCTTTTGTGAACGTTAACTAAGGAGGGCAATCAAACTAAATATTTAGTAATGTAAGTGTAAGTATTAGTATTGTTAATATCATAAGTAGGGTATAGTATGGTAAGTAACATAATTAAGTAGTGTAAGTAGTGTATGCATTAGTATTGTTAGTATTGTAAGTATGGTATAGTATTGTAAGTAACATGAGTAGTGTAAGTGTTTGTATCGTAAATGAATAAAAATGTATAAAAGAAAAAAAAAAAAAGAAGAGACACAACAATAGCTCTCTGACGTGTGTAAGAAGTTATTTTAAAGAAATTAAAGAA
>BLAZ01001323.1:673575-678575 GCA_014633955.1 Acropora tenuis
GCACCTCTTGGACATTTTTGGGGTACAAAGCTAATTTTCTTCTTAATTTCTTGCAAAATGATACGCATTAGTTTGATTAAGAATCCAAGACCAGTAGGAACTGATAATGACCTCTGAATCAGTAGCAGTCCAAGGGGTAAACTAGCAAACAGCACAACGGCAGATAAAAAAGGATCATAAAGTTTCAATTAATACTGTTGAATACAATAAAGTCATTTCTTTAATTTTTAAAATAACCTTTACTTAGTGAAATTCAATTCGTTTCGGGTCATGTCGATTTGGTTCAATCTCCAAAAGGAAGAAGGCGAAAAAGTTTTCATCTCCAACTTATATCTTCTATAACTGAATTTCTTATCACACGTGCGATATTGACATGCGCTGTGGCACAAGCACAATCTAACATAGAGGCGCAATATTCACGCCCGGTGAGGCATGAGCGCGATCTTTGATAGAGGCGCGACCTAACAAACTCAATTCAAAGAAGATATAAAAGAATGCCTTTCCGCTTTGAACACTTTCTTTGCAGAAAAGCATTTGTTGACCGCAGAACGCGGTTTAGGAACAAAAGAATGATTAAGGAACGAATAACATACAGAAATTGAATATAACGTCGAGAAATTCTTGGTAAAGTGGAGGGCAAGAATATTGAGTCCTATATTTGCATTTAATTATCTAAGTCATTGGTCAAAACTCTTGAGATTTCTTAAAATATACTGCGTAAAATTTGAAATCTCTCGTGATCATTGCAGACCGATTTGCTCGCAAAATTGCAGGTTATTCACGAATGTAATATTTTAGTTCATCAAAAGAAACGATTTTGGAAGCGTGGTCATGTTCTTTGGTGGATTTTATAAACAACATCAGGGACATCAGCTACCACACAAGTCTGTTTACATTGGATGTTGAGCATACAGCTACTTCCGGTTTACATAAAATATTTCCGTTCTACGTAAGTTGAGTTTGAGGCTAGGCGACTCAGGTGTCCACAGGTGTTTTGTATACTTCTCTGATTTTCTCTCTAAATCTTCATAAGTTTACTTGTTTAGTAGATTCTTAGTAGCTTGTTTAGTAGCTTCTCTCGATGTAAATAGTCTTCCGAAGGTCGCCTGACAATGAGAGAGTTTCCCTTGATAATTTCTTCGAATGCTTTCAACTGGTTCCTGATAAAATTCGTCAACTTCCCAAAGAATACATTATTGTTACGCAGGGAGACTTTAATGCTCATTACGATGTTGCAAATCCATCAGAGAGTAGTGATTTAGGTGGAAAATTAAATTCATTTTAAGATAGTAAAAATTGGCCCAGTTGATAGCAGAGCCAACATTTGTCACCTTTAACAGTTTGACAATGCTAGACTTGGTCATCACAAACTGAGCGTTTTAGTGCTTCTGAAACTTTAAGTCCCCCATCCAATTGTGATCACTCTGTCATTTTCGCAAGTATGAATCTTTTCACTCACAGAAGTCGTTCGTACAACAATTTTAATAACGTTAATATGGGAAGTATCGCAGTTGGACTGGTTTTCTCTGTGTGAAGAAACTAATGATATGGATGAAACCTATTCATGTTGGTATAGTCATTTTCGTTCAGTTATTGAGAAGTATATCCCATTGAAAACGGTTACAATACGTCCTAATGATAAACCTTGGATGGAGAGTAAAGTGCGTCTTGCAATTAGGAGGCGAGACCGTTAGCTCCGAATTCATAATACGCCCATCTCCAGTTACCTGGGAAAGCTACCGGGCTCAACGTAACATTGTAACTTCTGTCATAAGTTTTACTAAAGAAATCATTCTACGAAAGTGCTAATAGGGAACTGAGTAATCCTGATATCAACTGTAAGAAGTAGTGGTCAATCGTTAAAAGCGTATATGTGGTAGAGAAAATTCTTCATCTATTCCACTCCTTGTTGAAAACGAAGTGATAATTTTCCATTCCAAGGAAAAAGCGTGCATTTTTAACGAGTATTTTGTGTTGCTGACTAAACTTGCAGTTGTCAATGCCATTCCTCCTGTGGTCCAGACCAATGAAACACAGCGATTTTTATCCACTCTTAGTGCTACAGAAGAGTAGGTGCTTAAACTGATGAAGGGCGTTGATATCTCTAAGGCACGTGGCCATGATGATGGAATTGATAAGAAGATTATTAAGTTATGTAGTGACGGTTTTCCTGTTTATTTTACTCATGTCATTAACTCTCTCTCATATTTAACGATTGCGCATGCGCTATAGCTTGCAGAAAAACTTTGTTTTTATGGCCTTTCAGAGCAATATTGTCTTGTGTTTTTCCTTATGGTACGCGCTGGTGCATACTGGCACAAAATACATGACATCCACGCATGTGCATTCGCTGTAGAAACAAAATAGTGCGTCATCTCGTTTGGATTTCTTTCTCGGGGGCTCTTGTGAAGAAGTTTTGCTCTAGAACAGTAGTATATTTTACACTGGCGGACCTCTTAGAAACCAATTACGTCCAAGAGGTCATGTTCAGGTATTGTCATTGGTGCATTTCGATCTATTTTTGACGAAAAATAAGCAGATATTTTAAAGTTGTTGGTTTTTTTTTGCAGAGCAAACATACGGTTTCGTTCCTTTACATAATTCCAAATTAAATTGCACAGAAGCACAACAGTACATAATCTTACTACGATCGACAATACTTGGAAACTGTCGCTTCCATTTACAGCTGTCCATTTTAGTAAGCAAAATTCCACTTTTGTAGCGGAATTTAATTCAAATCTGAAAATTTCTGGATGCGGGTTATCGAGCCCCACCTGCCTCTACCCCTGCTACGGACCTGCTCAAAAGAGGTTTTAAATTTAGGGGTGCTGTGCTTTGTAACCAACTCTCCGAGTCAATCCATCCATTTCAGAGGCTGGGGGTTGACAAAATGTATATTTTTCGTAAAAGTGAACTTTTATCTCTTTTATTACTTTTTATTATATATACTAGTAGTAAAAGTAATTGTAGTATTAGTTAATGATTTAATATAGGGTCAGTATATTTATCAACACACCCTCCATGGAAACCAGTCGAGTGTGTTTCTTCTTTTGATTGTTTCAAATAAAGCATTACCCACCCACCTAGAGACATAAATGTCGTATGTCTGACAAGACAGTATCAAGCCAAGAGCTTCTTCACACCGAGAATTTCCGCATCTTAATACTATTAAATGAACACTCCCTGGAATTGTTAACGTTGTCTGCCACATGTCCCCCACGCAAAAAGCCGGAAAAAAGGTATAGGTAAGGTGGATACGTGTTACACCAGCCCCGTAGTGTTGCATTCACCAAACGCATGTGCACAACTATATCATCCAGGCAGGTATCAGGCAACCATGGACAGCTTTTCGGCCTTGTCAGCCCTCTTATTGACGTGTTTTCCACGAAAGAAACTGGGACTGTTGTTTGCCCAATCAATGACACCAAGTTTAGATAAACGCCTTAACTCAAAAGTTTCTCACGAGGAAGTTTGTCCAGAAGAAGATGTTCGACGAAATAATTCATCAAAGTGCTATGTAATATCATGACCTGGGTGACGGACACGTTCATCTTGCCCCTACTTAAGCTCTTATTTTCCAATGTCCTTAAAATGCCGGCTTACTCTTCACAGCAAGATAGCTACCAAGCCTGTAGCTTCGCCGAGAAATTCCTTGTCGAAGGGTGACTTAGCATGTTACCAAGAAAACACTCTTTGGCTCTTGCAAGTAGTCATGTCGCCACCTTAAATTAAATATGCTTCATAAGAAAAATAACACACAAGGCAGTGATAAACCTTGTGAAGCAATGCGTTTCAAATAATTTGACGTCTCAACATACATTTTCAAAAGTATTCGTTATTAAAAAAAAAACTATTCAAATATACATTCTATTCAAATATATATTCATATATCTCAACATACATTTTCAAAAGTATTCGTTATTAAAAAAAAAACTATTCAAATATACATTCTATTCAAATATATATTCATATATCTCAACATACATTTTCAAAAGTATTCGTTATTAAAAAAAAAACTATTCAAATATACATTCTATTCAAATATATATTCATATATCTCAACATACATTTTCAAAAGTATTCGTTATTAAAAAAAAACTATTCAAATATACATTCTATTCAAATATATATTCATATATCTCAACATACATTTTCAAAAGTATTCGTTATTAAAAAAAAACTATTCAAATACAAGAGAAATAGCGAGAGATCTAGCGGTGACATATTCATAGAGTGACAACTTGTCACTGGTTAGATTAGTATTTAGCCAATTGGGTGAGGTTCCTGTACAACCAAGATTTCTTTTATCTTGTAGAGGTATTCAGTTGTTCGGACGCTAGAATTGCAAAATGATCTCATTTTTCCTGGTTCATGAAAATTATTACTTAATTTAATTAAACGTCCTCCCTCAGGCATGGTATGTTTAAGTTTCCATTTTATAAACCTGAAATATATCAGATTCGTTCCTGGGCGAACCAACTGGTCTAAACATGGAGACGTTTAAAGTCGTAAAATCAGGTTTGTCTCTCCTTTTTCTTGAAGGCATGTTACAAATTGGCGTTTTACTGGGTGGTAGTTTCATGTCCAAACAGCTTTGGTTGGTTT
Organism: Acropora tenuis; assembly: GCA_014633955.1. Taxonomy (NCBI): domain Eukaryota; kingdom Metazoa; phylum Cnidaria; class Anthozoa; order Scleractinia; family Acroporidae; genus Acropora; species Acropora tenuis. Next base: position 678,181 of record BLAZ01001323.1, read on the forward strand.
GTAAGCAAAAAGGAACGCAAGAATATACTTTCAACTGGGTTACCTGTGCCGGGAGACTAGCAGACCAAACAATCAAGAGCTTGGGCACTAGGCGGTGTTTTTCAAAAGCAAATAATGGCGGCTGATTCGGGAAGTCGGTCTTGGAAAACAAATGTATTTTGGACCAAGGATCGTATCCTTTTAGACGGTTTAAACGTCCTGCTCTGATTATGTTAAGACTATTAAACCTCTTTGATACATATTTGATTTGAAAGGGCCCCTTGGTGGACGAACAGCTAGTATGTTGGTATTAGTTTTATCGAGGTGGTCACTACGTCTTTGGGTTCCTTTGGCCTGAAGTAGTCTTGGTTCTTTATTTGAACGCCATTGTATACTTTTAACTTACTTTAGTCCTC
>BLAZ01001323.1:732597-735097 GCA_014633955.1 Acropora tenuis
AGTTTTTGACCCAGGCTGACCATTTTCCATTGGCTATAGCCTTTGCATGGGCTATAGCTATTGCAAGATGGCCGATTTTCAAAATTGTCTCATTTCTCAATTATTTGGTGTTTTTTCTGCGTTTTTTTGCACAGAAAAACTCTAACGTTCTTTCAGAATGGTTTTTGGCAGATTTTTTATTTTTAATTTTTGACACAAACTCACCATTTTGGGCTATAGGCTTTGCAAGCGAGCCGATATTCAAAATTGTCTCATTTCTTGAATCCTTCGTATTTTTCCGAGCCGTTTTTTGCGCAGAGCAACTCTAATGTTCTTGTAGAATGTTTTTTTGCACAATTTTGGCATTTTTTTATTTTTGACACAAACTAAGCGTTTTGCAAAGGCTATAGCCCGTGCAAAGGATTTGTCTTTTTTTGGAGCGGTTTTTTGCACAGAACAACTCTAATGTTCTTGTAAAATGGTTTTTGGCATGCTTTTTGTATTTTCAAGTTTTGAGCCAAACGGGTCATTTTGCAACGGCTATAGCCTTTGCAAGTTTTTGGCATTTTTAATTTTTGACCCAAACGGGAAAAGCAGGTGCGTGCACCGATTTAGTATGATGTCGATTTTGCTCTGCCAAGCTCGAGGTTTATACTTTATGCTGCACATCGCTTGTTGCCTCTGTTAAGATGTTAGTTTTGAGCAAGAGATTTTTTCGGGGGCACTTTTAAAGTTCGACTGTAGCGAGGGAGTTTTTAGGAAACAAGTAGTAACAAGGAGACACTGAAAACACTATACATGACAATTTCCCATTGAAATTTAAGGATACACGAGTCATTAACAAGAAAATCCAATAGTGGGAAGGGAAGGAGAATAAAAAAGGGAGTAAGGAAGTTAAAGAGCCTTTATGTTGCGTTTCGTTATGAAACAAAAGTTTGGTTTTATCAAACGAGTTGATAAAGGTTGAATTACCACCGTGAAACTTTTAGAATAAAAAGCTGACGTTTCGTGCGTTAGCCCTTCGTCAGCCTTTAACAACTCGTTTATCAACTTTATGAACTCGTTTGATAAAACCAAATTTTTGTTTCACTCTCCTACCGACGCAGCACCACAGTTTCTTTAGAAACTAGAAATCCATTTCGTTATAAAAGCCTTCCGAGGTACAATGCCCATAGCCGATGGTCAACAAACCGGCCAGTAATGCTTCAGTAGTTTTTGAATTCTTCCTAATACCTAACCCAGAAATAATATTTCTATTGCAATTTAAAACTTTAAGGTAGTAACATTGGACTTCTGTTCGCTGCAAAAGAATGTGAAACGTCAGTGTCGCACAGCTTCACGTTTACTCGCCCTGGATCACGCGATGAATTTGAAAGATTTGCTGTAAGAAGACAGTGTGAGTTTTAGTGACCGGGCTGTGTCCAAGCCAGAGTATAATATATCACTTTGTAATTCTGAGAGTAGCAGTCGCGCTCCTTGTCAATCTTGCTAAGAGAGCCATTTGCGATTACAAAAGCAGCGAAGCCCTAGGCGAGCTAACAGTAAAGGATATTATTTAGGGGAAATCACCTTATTTTGAATTGTCCATAATATCCACATATGATTTAATTTTTGTAGGGCCTTTGAAAGTTATTCCACGAAGAAAGGTGCTGCAATTAAGTACTGGTTCAATCTCTTTCGACTGCGCATTTCAATCGTAAATGCGCAGTAATGCGATAGACCATGGAATCAGCAAATACTTTCATCATAATAGCTAATCATGGAATAATGTTTGTTTCACAAATCTTCAAGGGACTCTAGCATCTTGGCCAGCTTAAAGAAATGCAGAATTTTTTTTACTCAGGCGTACGCATTTTTGGTTCATCACTGTGATTTTAAGAATCAAATTTGCTTCGCAAAAATTCCCGTGACATCACCCAGTGATATCATATATCACTGTGAATCATTGATCCTTACTAACAACAGCAGGTTGCTTATATTCTCTCACCCAATTGTATTTCTCTACGCATTATTGTTTGCTTAAGAGTCAATTCTCTCGTACCTAAAACATGTGTGAGTTCTTGTTTTCGAAATTTATTATAATTTGGGCGCCACGAGTGTACGATCAACAGGTCAAAGGACAATATGAACTTTTACCATTTATTGTTGGCTGGAATTGCATATCTGTCAGCAGTTTGTGTGGCCTTGCCCATGGGAAGTCAAGGTTGGTATAGTAATCGAGTTTTTGTCACGATTTCGCAAGAGCTTTTGTTTAAGGGTCATAGACATTCAAGCTTCGCTTCAGCGCATTTGCACCTTTTCAGATTTACGTATGCTTGGTTGTAGGAGGGTCATGGTTTTCTTTGCATCTTTACCAATCGGTGATTACCACACTGAAAACACTTATGCTCTAGGCCCCAACTCTCAAAACACATCATTAGATGTCCCTTGATGTAAGGTACTAGAACTTGAAATTGCATTAAGATGCAATGTACAAATTTACTCTGCCATAAATGTGCGCTTACACAGTTAAGTACTACAC
>BLAZ01001323.1:750097-752597 GCA_014633955.1 Acropora tenuis
TTTTTAGCTTCTTCTGGTAGTTTCAATGTGAAGAATGACAATATTCACACTTTTTTTTTTCGCTGTTTTGGTTGCAAATTTCGAATTTGCCGGCTTCGCTTCAAAACAAAAATACACGGATTGGATGGAAACGGTCCGTACTGCAAAATCCTGACTGAGAAAGAACCAACCAGAGGACAGGGATTTGCCGAAGACTGGGTTTGCCATATAATAAAAGTAGATACTGCAGGTAAATAGGGACGTACCGGTTGACTCATGAGCCACTCAATGAATTGTTGAACTTTTCCTTCGAACCCCTAGAGAGAGACAAGTAAGTTGAATTAAAGTCAACATAGTCAAAGTCAAAGTAGCTGAGAGATACGAATATCAGAGAAAGTGTAATAATTAAGTTTTTCCATTTTACTCACCGGTTTCAAGCTTCTTGTTTCTTCGAGCTTTTCCTCGCCACCATCATCAGGGGAGTTAATAGCATTGAATAGGTTCTCAAGCTCTGGAGAAAATTACGCAACAAAACAACTAAACTTTCCTCTCTACGATTCTTTGGATTTAGCAATTCTTTTGCTTACTGTGTGTTAAGAACCAGGCCGTCAACGAAAATGAAACCACCAAAATGTTTAATCAACAAAAGCTCTACACGTGCGTTTTACATTTTTGTTCATCTCGGTTCGGTTCTCGTCATCTGACGTAATGTAAATTTGAAATCACATGCAAGACTTGAGCATCGGAAGGAAAATTTTCTATCTCCCACTAAATATCCTCACAGTTCAAGTCAATCTTTTCCCTGAAAGGTTAATCTGCCCACTCTTCCAATGGCAAACAACTTAAAACAATGAAGAAAAGATTAGAATAACTGAGAGCCTTTGCATTTTTAGATGGCGTTCTCTTACCGATCATCGTCTTCGTTGCACAGGCTACCTATTACTACAAGTCGATACTTACCTTGTCTGTCAGCGTCAGATATCTTGGAATCTCCTTTCCAGTCATCCCTGATTATATATCCTATTCGGAATGAGCAGTGTGAAAAAAAAGGTGAGCTTAGGAAAAGTTAAATTGCGCAAGAGGCAGCGAGACCGGTGTTGTTCTCATCATCATTTCAACCGTATGAAGCAATTGACGGTGTTTTTACTCCCACCGGACAGAGATGAAGTTCTGTCACAAGGTTACAACTCAACAGTATATCGGCAGTACTCATTCCTTCACCAAAGTGGAAATAGACAACGACACTGTAGTTTCTTCTCGAAGGAAACGACTTTCAGTTCCTCGGGCCGCTTTTCGGAAACCATATTAACTAAGAAGATCTCTTGGTTAGGGTTAGGGTTCAAAATTAGATATATTATACATATTATATACTATAATGTACATAAAAATCAAAGTACTCGACAGTGACCTTGAACATAAACGTTTGTCTAAGAAGATAGTTATAAAGTTCACAGCCTTTGAATCAGAGTCACGTGTGCATCCTTGTCATAACTTGAAAGGAAACGGTTTTTGTCATGAAAAACTGACCTGAAGAGAGACTGAAGGGTTATTTGACTATTCCTTTAATGGTTGTGTTCGCTATAGATTTCTCTATACCTGTGTTATCTGCTCCTTCGTCAAATGACCTCTTCTTTTCTGAAAAAAAGTAGGCTGAAAGATTCCATAAAGTGTCTCGAGGTCCAACTTAAAATCTTGCGGAAAAACTGGTATTCTTTTTCCAAATGAGCAATAAGCAATAATCAATCACGTGGTAAATTACAATCCTGTTAGAAAATGGTTGAACCCAAGAGGTACATACCTCGGTGAAAGGAGTCCTGAAAGGACTGTTGGTGACGCCTGACGTTTCAACATCCTGAGCGGAAGTGATCTTGAGAGACTCTAAAGATGACTTCCACCTTCAGTCACTACCAATTGCAACAGTCCTTCTCACAGCTCCTTTCACCCGGACGATCAAGTTCCATCGAGTTATTTGATCATCTTGACATTAAAAAGGTAAGACACTTATTTTTAACTTGCAACTGATTTTTGTCGAAAGCAGACATTAAACTTCCGACTGCATGCACATTGCCATTCATACCTTGTTTCCTCTCCGTAGATCGAGTTAAAAGGGCCTGGAAGAAGGCATCTACGACAGATGACAATAACACATAATTTCTTGTGTCAGTGCAGGCTTTTTAAAGAGCAGTCTTCTGTTGCTACTTCGAATAAAAATTAATTGAGGGAGCTTATCTCTGTAAGCCCAGTGGTTTCCTTTGGCCCTCCTTGCCTTTAGCTTATTAATAACCAGTTAAGTACTTTATGTTCTGTTCTGAACTTAAACAATAAACTTGAAACTTGAACTTGCCTTGGGCTTAAAATTTTGATTAGTTGTATCCAGCGCAGTGAAACAAAGCTCCGATATTTTTAGTTCGATATAACTTGCTTCGTTGATTTTCATTTCTTGTTATAAACTTACACATTTTACCATGATTTTACAGCATTCCTTTGTTAAGTTCTATTTATAAAAAAGTTACCTTCTTCG
>BLAZ01001323.1:805782-808282 GCA_014633955.1 Acropora tenuis
AAGCCCTTAAAAGTGGAACTTCATATGATTGGCTTGCATATCGGAAGGTCTGCAATATGTATTCTGCTCTTCTTAAATCTACACGGACTTCCTACTACTCCCCTTTGATTGGTCAATGTGTTGGCGATTCCAACAAATTATTTAATTTGGTTAAATTTCAGCTATAACACTTGATGGGTTTTCGCCTTTCAAGATCAGTTGATGACGTTCTCAAACTTATCCTCGCCTCTTCTAATGCCTCATTCTCCCTGGATCCTATCCCTACATGGCTCGTAATCTCTTGCCTTTATATTCTTGCAACGTCCATTACTAACTTAGTGAATTTGTCTCTCTCCTAAGCCTACGTCCCTGAGGATTGGAAAACCGCGATCGTGAAACCACTCGTCAAGAAACCAGGCCTTGAGTTAACTTATAAAAGTTTTCGTCCGCTTAGCAATCTGCCTTTCACCTCTAAGGTTGTTGAAAAGGAAGTTCTTGCTCAACTTCTTTCACATTGTGAACGCAATGCTCCTTCACCTGAATTCCAGAGTCAGGCTTGCGAAAAATCCACTCCACTGAAACTGTCTTGAGACAATTTTTTTTTTATCAAGCGAGTTGATAAAAGTTAAATATTAAGAAAGATGACGTTTCGAGCGTTAGCCCTTCGTCAGAGTTCTTTTAACCCCATTTATAGACAACATCTGTTTCATCATCAAATATCATACACTTGGGGAAAAGAAATGCGGGGTGATGTACAAAATCAAATTTGAGGTTTACGATGAGTTCTACATCGGGGAGGCGACAAAACCGGGACATTTGGGGTTGCATTTAAGGAACCGGTTTCGATTATGAGAGCGACAACAGTGGCTGTGGGGAGCCACCTATCGTTTTCCGGCCAAGACCTGGAGGTCTCCACCTTCACGATGCTTGGAAGACAAGACGATATGTTTAAAGGAAAAGCTGGGTGGCCATCGTCATCTAAATCTATTGTCGGGCACAAGTGTTGAAGCGGGACACTAGGTTCGAGCTGCTCGCGATCTACCGTGACGTTTTGTCACGTGATTTACAGTATAAATCACGCGACGAACGCCGAATAACAACAGTTGACTAAGATGCCGTGATGGAATCGAAACTTCCTAAAAAGATTGAATCCTGACCTCTGAAACCTTTGTTATATAACTTTAATCTGACAGGATCGAGCAACTTGTTCCTTGCTAATACACTTTTTGTGTTTATTTTCTATTCGTCTATTCAATTTTCATATTTTGAATTGTTCACTCAGTAAAATATGGGGCGCTGAGCAGTTTGAGTTTGTTTGTAATGACATGATACATGAGTCAAAGATCAGGAAGCAAACTAGAAACCTTACATCGACTTGAATTGGTTCCTTTTGTAGATTCGGGAGTCCACAGGTTACTTTGAAAACTTTTATTCCTCATGTGTCCGGCCGATTCTCCACTGATTACCAGCTGAAACAGGTTAGAGGATAACATGTTGGTTTTCTTTTATATGTGAAAGTTTCAGTCAAAAACGCGAAAAACCGACCACCGTAATGATTCGATTTAACGCCCGAGGCGCTTAATTACTAGGTATCTCATGGAAGGGCGCTTCTTCGAGATAGGACGCTAAAATATTATAGTGTAAGAATAGAGGCGCTTATTAACAAAAACACCTTCGAAGGGGGTGCTTATTAGAACAAAGGCGCTAAATTGAATCATTACGGTAAGAGGCCTCAGAAATAATTGTGTTTTAGCACAGAAGGAAAGGCTAGTTTCAAAAGAAACTTTGCCAGACGCAGTGTGGGTGGGTGGGTGAAACACAAAAATTTGGTATCAAACCAGTTGATAACAGTCAAATGACCACCGTGAAAAGATAATTTTAAAGATGAAGTTTCAGCTTGTTTGATAACAAATTTTTCTTGTTTAAGAAGTGGACACCCACGAGGTTCTTTGCATCAAGGTCCAATTGGATTTTGAAATTGACTGTAGGTTGTTTAGATAGAGATGGTGAATGCTTACCCATCAGGAAAACAACTGACAAGTGTCCTCACTTCTGTACCTTGTAAAATAACTCCACTTACAAATATAATACAGCGATTCATGTATCTCATTCATTTGTTCACAATTTGCTTTATTACCCTCTAAATTTTGTTTGCATGGCAGAAGAATCAACTGCAACCAGCCGAACTAACTTCAAAAAACGCAGTCTTTATTCGCAGTTTCCTCGTGTTTTACACACACAAAAAAAACAAATTGTAAACTTTAGCATTTGATTCTTTTCCAGTTTAAATGCTGCTATATTGTTGGTTAATTTCAATATAAACACTTTCTTTTTTCAGTTGGAAGACTCTGTGAAGAGAGTAATGAAAGATGAGACACCACCTTGGACGATCAACCAAGCGATTGAAAGAGTTAAAATCAACATACAGTGGAGAAAAAGTCACGAAACAGACGTCTTCAATTGGTTAAAACGTTTCTTCAACCCAAAGCTACCTGACCTCAGCCACTCAAAGTGAAAAAAA
>BLAZ01001323.1:1085118-1086928 GCA_014633955.1 Acropora tenuis
CGCTTAAAAAGATTGTCGAGTTTCTTTTATTAAACTATAAAATTGTAGGCTGTTCATTGTCGTGAAACTTCCTGATAACTGCCATGACGATTTTTCACTATTTTTGTAAGAAACCTGTGAAAACTGGTTCCACATTTGGATCTCGTGGGATGCGTGGGATTTATAGTGCCCAAGCCTCAATTTTTGTAATATTATATAATTATATAGGGATTTCTTGTGGTGTAAGCCATAATCACAAATTCTATACGGCAAAACGATTTTGTTTTCATGAATTATTTATCTTTGCAATTCTTTCTAATTCCTTGAAATTGTTTGAAATTTAGACCAAATGAATAAAATTCTATTTTTTGCAAATTATCGAACTTCTCTAAATTTTCCCAGATATAAATTACTTGGGGATTTCTCAATATTATTTCTTGAAATAGTGAAAGGTTGTTTTGGTGGTAAAAGCCAAAATTCGATTTTTCGAAAGTGATTTGAGATTCTCGATATATTCCGACCAATGTGTCAGAAATTTCAAAGAGCCTGAATTAGTGGTGATCAACTGACTGGCATGCACTAATTAAAAGTATTCGTGACCTAACCTTCTTAATGTATTGACCAGAACTCCAAGGACGCCCAAGATGTTATACAATCGGACAAGGGAGACCCCGAAAATAAAAGAGTCGGGGCAAGCCTCCAACCAAGGTCCTCAGCGTCCTCAAAGAAAAATAGCTGGAGGAATATATCCGCTGTGGCATGGATGATTATAATTGGCGATTCTCTGCATAACATAAGCGATGGCCTGGCCATTGGTGCTGTTTTCTCTGAGGGTGGCCAATCTGGAATCTCGGGAGGGATCAGTACCTCCATTGCTGTGTTTTGTCATGAGCTTCCCCATGAACTTGGTAATTATTTCTTCCATACTGTGTTGATTTTACAGAAATATGAAAGGCTACCAACATTTTACTTTCCGTTTTCTTGTCAAGTCGACAGGATTAGTTCTCCATCACCAAAACTGTTGTGTATATACGATAAGGACAAAAGCAAAATTCTTTGAGGTTAAGACTGGGACAATGTAGGTAATTAATAATCTCATGTAAGTCTTGAAGAAATATCATAAATGTGGGCGGAGACTTTTGGCTTATTCTAGGTAACAACTATATGGCATAGCTCTGCTGGGCCTTTTCCAGCTGGTAAGGTTTTCTTTCCAACAGTTAACTTTATGACAACATTTTTCCGGGAGCAGGCTTAACACGGTAAACGGACTAGAATGCGTGTCGCTTTTCTTCACTGACAAAGATTAAAGAAGAGATATCCACTGCAGTTTGCACCAACACTCTTCATTTGGAAGACAAAAATCGCGTTAACACAAAAAAAAAACTCTCCTCGGGACAGATAAATTTCTTTGGAGTCGTTCTTTTAATATGATGTGCTGATCAAATCGAAACCTTAACATCCCCTTCCTCCGGGCAAAGCCCGGCCATTTGAAGTTTTGAAGATTGGATCGTTCAAATTCCCGTCCCCTCGGGCCAAAATGACGATCAAATGCGCTACCCTATCGTCGGATTTGTCTGTCAAATGCCCTTCCTAAAGAACAATCGGCGTCAGTTCCTGTCGATCTGTAATAAGGCTTGTGTATATTCGCGGTTAGCGGAGACTTTAATTTGAGATGAAAAGCTATTTAAGACGCTGGCTACGCGGTACTCTGTCCCCTTAAGAACTAGAAATACATACTAATTCGTTAGCTGACCACGTAGAATGTTGTAAAACAATATTCTGCAGTTTATGAGCTAAAGCGGTCTATTTTGCGACACTAAGTGTGTTTTTT
>BLAZ01001323.1:1188544-1191044 GCA_014633955.1 Acropora tenuis
GATTTCACTAAATCCTCCATCTTTTTCATTTCTGCGTCTACACACAACCTCTTGCCAATGATCTCAGCCCACCGTTGATGACTATCAAATGACTATCAAATGACTATCAAATGTAAATCACTTGATGCAACAACAGAGTCTTGTGCTTTCCTTCTCTTTGCTATCTCGTCAAAGATTTCGGAAGCAATCTCAAGTTGACATTTCGCAAAATCGTTTAAAAAGTGTGTTAACTGGGAAACTCTCTCTTCCAATGAAGGACTGGAGTCTTTTTTGTTGTCCACAGAAGAAACACAAATGATAGCTTGGCCGTCAGGATCTTTGGAATCTTCAATTTCAATTTTTAGTTCTTGAGAGACCTTTTCTAGCTCACGGTCGTAGTTTTTCTTGATGAACTGTAGGACATCACGATCTATTGGTATCTCCGTCTTTTTTCGCGTTGTCGTATCTTGAAGAAAAGGATAGTAAGCCTTAACGTTGAGTTCGTTCCCTTCAAGTTTGTACCTTCTTCCGATGCCACTTTGAACTCCTGAAAATAGACAAAGCAAAGTATTTTTGATACGAAATTTAATACAGGCAATGTTTAAAGATATCTTTTTGTCATGCGTTACCGCATGTATTGTTTACGTTAAAGAAAGCTGCTTCAGGTAGAGAAGGCGGACAAAAACATGTCTGCATCATGATGGCTTTCACACCATTTGGGTCATACTCGGTGTAAAAACCTGTAAAACTCACGGATGTCGCTAAACAAAAGAGCCAACACTCCATTAAACAATAAACACTCGTCAGCACGAGTAGCGAAACAAAAAAAATATCCCAGGTTATTATACCGAGGTGAACCGCACCCCTCTCATGTGCTGGAATACTGCTGTAATCCAGCAAACAGCCTCTCACGTTTCGACTGCGCGCGCCAAACAACCGAAGGATCGCTTTGCAGGCTATGCTCCCCTTTTCGAAAAATTCTAGTTGTTTGTTAAATTAACCTTGATGCAATTTTGCTTCTTGCCCAAACCTCGGTTATTTTTAAACAAAAAAGTGGATGGCATTTTCCACAGGATAAATCACGGTTCATTGAATGACTCAATTGGTGGTAATCTTAGCTGACACATTCCAAGGTTTGATGCACACTTGGAGCGTCGTCATTGCACTATAGCTACAGAGGACCTCTAGAATTCAAAATTTCATGTAAAATGCTTCTTACTGGAAGGATCCTCAAAGAACACTAACGCCTCATCTTTCCAACTTCGCTCCTCCTTGAGAACGTCTTTCCCACCGCTGCGCTTTTCATTATCAAAGTAGAAATCTATAGTATCATCTGATGATCTCTCGCTCAGTCCTGTAACCTGGATACAAGTGCAGACTGACACTCGCTCCAGGCGCAGCCTTCTGCCTTCAACACCTTTGGTGTCTTTGTGCACTTTATCGAACAATGTCGGGAAGTCTGATAACAAGAAACATTATAGTGTTTATGTTAATAAAAACAGATGAATGAATAAATAAAATAAATAAAAAAAATTGGGAGCCCCAGGTGTATGTGACGGTGCTTTGACTAATATGCTTTTTTTTGTCTTAGGCAATCCCGAATTCAACATATTAGATTCCGACTTTTGACGACCCACTGTATTGATTTGAGAACGAGGTTTCTTTCTTACGTTAAGAATAACATGGTTTTGGGGATGCATTGCTTTGTTGCTAGACTCGCATTATTCTTAGTTACGTGAACGTGTAAACGGCTAAGTAGCTCTAGCATACAACAATGCGAGAACCAGATATCTTGTCGACGGAGCATGATAAACCTCTTCTTAAAAACAGGCTACCAAAAATGACCAGAACCTCCTTTCTTGAGACCACCCTCCCTGTGGTCTAAGGGGACTTGTCTTTCACCTTTTACTAGTTCAGGAGGAGACAACATTATGCTGGCCCGTTTTTCAATAGACACTTTTGAGCTTGGCGTTAGCTGTAGTATGTACTTAGAGTAAAAATCATTTTAACGCATCTTGTCCAGACAAATGTAAGGACTAAAAGTCACAATACTGAAGGACACATGAGCGTTCAAGATCAAAGGGCTTCCAAAACCCTAAACCTAACCTGGTTCGCTATCAAAGACAGCGAGAGCGTTATCGTTGGAACCAAATTGAATATCCTTACTTCAACGTTGCTAAATTTTTCCAAGTATAATTCCAAGCAGTCTTTACTCGTCTTCTCGAGGTTGAGGTCTTGCACATGTACCATACCAGGGTCAGGAGGTACCTTTTTCTTGGGCGGCTGCACCCTAACTTCGATAGGCGTCTCATCTGTCTTGTGACTGCCCTCCAACAGTCGTTTGGAATCTATCAGAACGGAGACCTATTATTACGTCTAGAAATACTCCACGATAAGAACAAAGTGAGCGTAAGACCTGAGGCGTAATTGTTCAATGCAAGGGCTCTCATCAATTCTATATAGCCTGAGCGAATGTAGAAAGCCAGCTATTTCAGTTTAACTTGAGCAGGACGCCTAGCTC
>BLAZ01001326.1:110966-115966 GCA_014633955.1 Acropora tenuis
GAATCGTGCAGAGGCTGAACCGCTACCCGAGAGACAAGATGGCAGTTCCCCACCGGTTCCTAGTGAACAAAGCCATAGTACCTCTAGTAGTGAAAGGATAATATGCTTAAGAATTCTACCAGTCAAAGTACGAAGCCATGATTCTGGAAAGAGCGTGAAGACCTATGCCCTTCTCGATAACGGTTCTGACGTTTCGTTGTGTGATAACGATCTGGCAATGGAGCTTGGAGTGCAAGGAGAATTTAAGACCTACTACCTAACCACTCAAGAAAAAGATGATAGCCCTAAGGTTGGCCAAGAAATCAATCTCACTGTTGAAGCGCTGGCTGGCACTGACAAGATTGAAATTCCAAAACTGTGGACTGTTGACAAATTAAACGCTTCAAATGGAAGTATTCCATCCCGAGAAGATGTGAATAGATGGCCTCACTTACATGATATTACACTACCGAGCATTGGAGAAGGTGAGGTCAGACCGTGGCCAAAGAGGAGAGCCATATGCCATAGGTTGCCCGCTTGGCTGGACTCTTATTGGACCAGCAGATAGAACTGAAGTTACGAGCCGCCTTCACAGTGTTAACTTTACACGCCTAACCGAAGTTGTCGAAGAAGATGATAACCATTTAATGCAACAGCTTGCACAATTCTGGAAGAAAACTATGATGGATTCACAAACTCCGAGGTTTCCATGTCAATAGAGGACAAGAGAGCTCTCGCAGTTATGATGAGATCGTCATCGATAGTAGACGGCCATTACCAGATAGCCCTCCCTTGGAAAGAACCAAACACTCACTTGCCTAATGATCTCTGTCTAGTAGGACGGAAGCTTTCCTTGCTTAAGAAAAGGTTTTTGCGAGATAGCAATCTCTTCGAAGGGTACAAAGCTACTATGGAAAGTTATTTGAATAATGGACATGCAAGGAGAGTACCGGATGATGACCTTAATACGGAAGAAAGGCCACTGTGGTATCTACCTCACCATCCTGTTTTTAACAAGCCAGGGAAGACACGAGTGGTCTTTGATTGTGCAGCTAAATTTAGAGGAGTTAGTTTGAACAATCAGCTTTGGAGTGGGCCAGATTTAACAAATTCGATCATAGGTGTCCTGACAAAATTCTGTGAAAATCCAGTTGCATTGGCGGCAGATATAGAATGCATGTTCCACCAAATCAGAGTGCCACCCGCTGACCGAGATGCCTTCAGATTTTTATGGTGGCCAAACAGTGACCTTAGCCAAATTCCAGTGGACCATCGTATGGAGGTACACCTTTTTGGTGCCACATCCTCTCAGTTCTTCCAATTTTGCCTCACGAAAGACGGCACAAGACCACAAACACGAATTTCCCGAAGAAATTATCAAGACATGTTGGTTCCGAGCTGAACCCAGCAGACGATGCAAGTAGAGGTCTCTCAATTGATGAAATGAATGTAAACAGCAGATGGTTTAATGGCCCTCAGTTCCTAACACAGAGAGAGAACTCTTGGCCTGTTGATCCTACTCTTCGTCAGCAAGAATTAACAGATGAAGATCCAGAAGTTAAACATGACCTGCAACATTGCTGTTTGGCGTTAACAAATCAAGATTTCTTCTGGAGGTTAATTGATTTTCCTCATGAGAAAAACTACGAAACGTTACAGCCTGGCTTCTCCAATTCAAATCGTGGTTCATTGTAAGATACCTGGAGAGTCATGCCATTCCTTCAGCAATAACCACTGGTGCCTTGTCAGTTCAAGAAGTGAAAACTGCAGAAAAGGAAACATTCAAGCACGTGCAAAGAATTCCTTCTCAGACGTTCTGAAGACCCTGCAGCGATTAGATCAGTCACAATCTCCATGCCAAATTACCTCTGAACTGAAAATGAAAGCATTACAGAAGACCCAAACCTCGTTTTCTAATTTACTGAACCTTGGCCATAGCCATTGCAGGAGCTTAAACGTTGAATTAAGCGTCTAAGCCATTCGTGGTCTTTCTCCTTACTGCATGACGAGAGTGGCAACGAGTCCTTCGAAGCCAGTCATAGACTCATGGGAGTTGTATTCCCTTTTTCACACATAGATCAACAGTGCTAACGTTCTAGCCTCTGTATGTTTCCGTTTAACTTATTCTCATTTTGCAGCATAGTCTAGGAAATTTAATAGGAGCTTTGTCACACCATTATGGCCCTCCTGCAGAAATCCTAAAAATACGGATGCAGTTTGTTTACTGAAGACTAAGTCACTTCACTGGGACCATTTACTGTACTCTGCTTCTGCAGGCAAGGCAAAGTTGGATTACCTTTTAAAAGAGAATGCCTCAATGTTTCAAGTTGTAGCAGCTCATACATTTACTATCTTTCAAGGAATGCTACAAAAGGTTGCAAAATTGGTGATACGCTCTCACTAAAAAAAATTTTCTTGGTTTCAATACCTGCTAGACGTAGATTTTCGACCTTTAACACCTCCTCCCTACCTCTTCCCCTTTAAATGTTGTCTGTTCAAGTTTTTACTGTGATTTTGTATTGCTAGCAACATTGACAAGGTGGGCAGGGGGGCTGTGGTGTGTGAGAGATTAGGTGATTTAATAACACTCTTTTTGCAGCCTGTTAGGGTAAGTTTGACCTACTGCTAAGTACACTTTGCATCTTTCCACATAACATCGCAATCACACTTATTATGGACAGCTAATTGTGATTCTTTTTTCCTAAGAATAAGAGCATACCAGCATTGCAAAATTTTTGCAGCCACAATCCGGCTGTAACTCGTGGGGTGGAAATCTTGCAAGCAAATAGAGCGAAGGCAGACTTTTTAGAGCAGTTGAAAAATTTTAAGGGGTCATTTAATACCCCTATTTAGTGCTCACTGATTTTGGTTGTGTTTGCGTGGTATGACAGTTATACGCTGTCATCTTTCGGCTGTTCCACAAGTGTACTGTCATAACTTATCTTCGCTTCTTTGATGTCTTAAACAATTATAAATTATGAAGTTACGTCACAATAACAACGAAGAGAGGGCCGGTAAATTATTGTGTAAAGAACTGCCTTACTTTAATTTTAGAAGTTGTCTGGCCCTCTGTCATAGACAGTTTGATAGTTCGATTCCTGATACTGTACAGCCAAGGAGAAATCTAGATAAATTTCCCAGTCTCTACGATTTAGGTATTTTTAACCTTAACAATGATCTGGATACCAATTTGAGCACTGATGGTAATCTCCTAAACCAACGAATTCATCGTCGGTATTTTTCTCCCCATAGCTTCAATATGTTAAAGAAAAAGTTGATTCTACCTTTTCAGTTTTTCACAACAACACTGCTAGTATAAACCGTAATCTAGAAAATTTATCAATATTATTTTCACTTTAATGTTATTGGAATTGCAGAGACAAAAATTGCAATTTCAAATGAGAATAACTCTCATCCAAGCATTCCAGGTTATGTTTTTAAGAAAATGGTATCAGACGATAAAACTGTATATATCATGGGGAATTTTAATATAGATTTACTCAAATGTGAACAATTCTGATAAAACAACAATTCTGATAAAATTCTTGCGGTGATGTCTATTGTGATATTAGCGATCATTTTGCTCAATTCTGTATTACAATATCTGCAAGAGACAAGAAGCAACAAATGAAATCTGTTAAAATGCGAGATTATCCAAAAGTTTCCGCTGATTGTTTTGTTAAAGATCTCTCACAAGTTGATTGGGATAGGATGATTGCAAGTGGAGCTTACTGTCTGGATAGGTTGTACTCCACGTTTTACAACAAGTATAACAAAATTGTTAACAAACATGCACCCATAAAAGAATGTCAAATCGGAAAGCTAAAAAGCTGTCTAAACCTTGGATCACTACTGCAATTAAGGCATCGATTGCAGTTAAAAGTAAATTGTATGCATCAGATGATGACTCTTGGTACAAATACTAAAGAAACAAAATCTCTAGCTTAATTTGGTTAACTAAAAAAAACACTTATTCACGCGTTTGTTACGAGTAAAGTTCACTGTTGTAATAGCCCTCTGTAAAGTCTTCCCGCATATCAGATTGCCAAGCTGCAAAGGGTACAGAATGCGGCAGCACGCTTAATATTTCAATAGTCTAGGTTTTGCCACATAACCTCATTGTTAAGACAATTACACTGGCTGCCTGTCCATTACCACATAATATTCAAGATATTATTGATAGCTTTTAAAGCTATCCATGGGCTGTCTCCAGAATTCATTAGTTGCCTTGTATGTATCCAGTCTCAGGGGAGATATAATTTACGTAGTCAGGAAGGAATCATCCTTGACGGATTACATACATCTTGCAGGACCTATATTACACTCGGTGACCGCGCCTTAACTAAACTCAAGGACTTATGCAACAAGGGGAATATCGTGAAAGAAGCCTCACAGATACCTACCATCCTTAATAAGCACTTCACCTCAGTAGGTACGAGACTTGCTAGTAAATAAGCCTCTCCCCCTAAACATCACCTTGATTATTTTAGTAAATGTATATCTCCACTCTCGTCCTTCCTTTCGAAATTTGCTCTGAAATAATATCCATACCAAACGACAGGTCACATGGTTTATATTCCTCCAATATTAAATTACTTGAAGTGTATATGAGACGAAATTTTTTGTTAGATTATTCGAAAACAGCTTTCAAAATGACGAAATATGGCGTTTATTTTACTATGATAGCTCTTATGATTGCCGAGTTATTCAAGATGACTTGTGGACACAAAATAAAATATCTCTGAAGACTTTTTTGGATAGAACGGAAACTTTGTACAGTTGTTGAACTCACCACAAAGTTTCATGATATTTCCACTGTGACATTTCCATGGCAACACATGGCTCCAGGCCTTCTCCATTCAAAATATAAAATCAGAGTTTTTCCCTTCAAGAAGTGTTATTTGCTCTTGTTGCTCATTCAGTGGGCGTGAGCTAATATGGACATTACACAGCTTAAGTACAAGAAAGTCCGTTAGACTCTGGAGCAGCAAATAAGGCATTTTTTACTTTAGGAAGATAGA
>BLAZ01001326.1:120966-130966 GCA_014633955.1 Acropora tenuis
GTTCAATTTGGTGACCATCATTCCTTGCTGGCCGAGTTGCACATTCTTTACGTCCGCCCTGTCATAATTAGATGGATCTGTGTGTTCGTTTCTAACAGACCTCAGCGCGTAAAAATAGGCAGCTCGGTATCTTCACCCGTGTACCCCAATGGGGGAATCCCCATGGGGACAAAGCTCGCTCCTATGCTGTTTGCGATTTTAGTTGATCGCCTGGTAGCTCAATGGCATACACGTGTTAAGTATGTTGATGACACCACGGTTTTTGAAGTGGTTCCGCGCTGTAGCACGAGCTATTCGCAGTTTGCTGTTAATGCCATTAGGTCCTTTGCGTCCAGTAAGGGCATGCGGCTTAACCCTAAAAAATGTCGGGAGTTAGTTATCAACTTTATGCAGTACCTCCTGGCAAGTCCAGGCATGTTAGACATTGGTGGCTCACCCGGTAAGGAGAGTGGAAACCTACAAAATCCTAGGAGTACCGTTAAGTAGTGATCTTAGGTGGAATGTACATATCGAATATATCATGAAGAAAGCAAGCAAATGCCTTTATGCACTAAGGTCCCTTAAGAAGGCTGGAGTACAACCGAGTGACCTGGTGGGTATCTACTGTGCACTGATTAGATCTGTGCTTGAGTATGCTGCACCAGTGTGGTTGGGCCTTCCTGTCTATCTGTCTGATGTGTTAGAAGCAGTTCAGAGGAGGGCGATGCGCATTATCTTTCCGCATGCCGATTATAACACGGGCCTTTCCAGTGCTGGGCTCTGATCCTACCCTGACCGCCGTGATGCCACTTGCGCTAAATTTATATCAAAGGCTAAGACAACACCTCCTCTCAGCTATATTCTCACGAATCGGTACATTATTAACCATGGCTATCAATTGCGTTCAGGTCAGCAGCGCTACGAACAAGTTAAAGGCCACACAGAGAGATTTAATAATTTTGCAACTGTACGTTTCAAGTAATGTATATAAGACCAACCACTGCAATTCAGATTAGGATCATGGACTTTGATATGATTGAGCATGTTATCGTCAGACTTGTTTATAAGAAGTCAAGAGTAGGGCGGTGAGTCCCAGCACAGACACGTTATTTAAGGTCAAAGGGTTCCAAGATATCAGTAAAACATTCGGCATTTACATCATCTTGACAATCTGCATGCAAGTTAAAGTTAGCAGTAATTAGGACTCGATCAGATGACTCTACAATTGCAGATTCAAGTAAACGTGAGAATTCCTCAAAAAATCGATTGAGAGATGAATTATCAGGTGGACAATAGAGGACTAAGATCCTGACACTACATACGCTCCGATGATGAACATCTATGATTCCAATTGTTTCATAATAACCTGTTAATGAAGTGTTCATGTTCAGCACATCCTTAAATAAGATACCAACACCACCTCCTCCTCCTTGTGTCCTGGGAACATGTAGGAATCTATAACCAGTTGGACACAGTGTTCCAACCTCAACATCATTCATACTGCGTGGTCTCAGCCAAGTCTCATCACAAGTCACATTGAAGTTGCGAGTATTTTTATTTTTAAATATGTGCCGGGCACATTGGAATTTCCCAGTTGTCCAGATGTTTACGTAATCTTGGCAGTGTCACTACAATGAGCCTGAGTCTTCATCAGGTTTAGCTTGCCCATTTGCCAATTTTCTTTTAACCAAAAGCCTCCTCGAAAAGGAAAATACAAAGAAGCAAAAGTTAAAAATAACAAAAGCAAATACTGAAACCCAATTAAATTCCAACGTGCCTGATGTGACTCCTTATTAGATTATTGAAACAAGCAACTTTTGCCTTTGCGATCGAAAGAAGCACGTGCTAAGCTTAAAAGCGAAACCTAAGTACACTGGCAACCCTTCCAGATTGCTAAATCCTTATTGCCAAAAATATTTTCGGTTGCTATCAGAATGTGACAAAACAAAGGAATTGGAAAATGATCTTGATTGATGTGAATTTTTTTCATGCAATTAAAGTAAAGCTGGATTAGCAAGCTCTTGAGTTAAATATTACACACAAAACTTATGAAGAATTCAGTGACCGTGTCGTTAGAACAATTAAGAACATGCCAGTTGATGTAGTTGACAAAATCATAGAATTGATGGGTAATCGGATTCCTCTAGTTATAATTTCTAAGGGACAGAGAACAAAATACTAGCCAAAACACTTAATTGGGAGATAAAACCATGGCTTTATCGTGCCTAGTGAAGATACACGTCATGCGAGTGACAAACTAATTAACCGTAAATAAAGACTGTATTGTACCAGGTTGCCCGCGACGGTGTTTTCCCGTTACAAACACACCTGTTCTTTATTTTAAAACTCGTCTAGCAAATCACCAAAAGACTATGAAAATGGTTAAATGCAAAGATTAAACGATTAGCAAACTGGAACATAGTCATTTGAGCGATTAACAACGGTTAACAGCATTTCATAAAGAAAAACATCATACAGTCTATTGTTTTATTCCGAACAGTTGTTAACCGTTGTAAACCGATGTTAACCATATTATTTTCTCTTTGTTAGGTTCTCTTTATTAAGTTAACCGTCTAAGACCAAGCCACTATATTTCTGAGGGCAAAATAAGCTCTGCAAAACACCTAGCACATGATGGGAGTTGTCATCGTTGTTGTTCCCGCGGGATCTGATACGTGAAATGAAATATTTTCCACCTAACATCCATCATACCTCATTCACGTTCATCTACAATTCCATTTTTGATGTACATAAGTATATGTTTTCTCGTACAAAATATTGGGTGTCACAAGTTACTAAAATATCCTTTGCAAAGTGAGATTTCGGCACCAGTAAATGCATAACGTGACCTTCTAGCATAAGTAACAGGGTATGACTTGTGCCGACCACCAAAAATCATTCAAAAAAATACATTCAGCATTTTGAACCCCAACCCAAGAAATGTTCTCGGAAGCAGGATTACAAAAACTGTTAAAAATCAAAGTCAATGGATTAAGTAAGAAAGTTTTCCCACAGTTCGCATTTCCAGTGATCATAATGTTCCAGTATTTACCCCTCCCCTTTAGCAGCAGATCACACACTCCGTCGCAAAATACTTGTAGTGGGACCTGATTATTGGCTAGGATTTCTTCGGCACAAATCTTCCACAGCCCATCACACCCCTCCGTGCATTCTTTTTCTCTCGCTTCTTGAAATAACTCTAGGCGAGTTTTCTTGGATCGTGCCAGTTTCTCCCCAACATTCTCGATTCCACACACAGTATTCAATATGTCTGCGACCGCTCTTGGCGTGCGATTTTCTTTTTTCTGTTGGCGAGCCAAAGCTTCCACGTCTACCAGCAATTTCACGTTTTTCTCAACTATGATTTCTGTCACCTCGAATGTCGTAAGACCCTTTCACTTTCTGGTGCTAGCACTTTTTCTACACGTACGCGAGTCAGTGTCTTTGTCGTCGCCACGATTTTCGTTTGCAGCATTCCTTTTGCAATTGTTATTCCGCTTAGCACGACTTGCGGCACTTGTTTTAGGTTCACCAGCATTCTTAAGGTCCGGGTGGCCAGCACTCTCAACAAAGTTCTCATCCTCTTTCGTTACGTATGTCCAGGCCCTGTAGTAGTTATGGTGGTTACTTGAGTAGTTGGCGTTTATACCATACTCGTTGCGTAAAAACTCCTTCGACGACCACCAGCGTTGATTGCGATCAAGCTTTACAGACAGATGGTAGTGTTTCCAATTTTTTTGTGGCTTTCACAAAGACAACACCACTGTAAATTTTTGCGTTACATTTCCCGAATGATTCTACTACCGCAGAGGCAAATTCTTCTAGTGTGGGAAATAGCCTGACTGTACGTTATCAAATAAATGCTTCTGACTTCTCTCTCACCTAATGCTTCCTGAAATGATCCACAGTCTTCTGAAGATGTTTCGTCGTAAGAGTTCCGTTTACATCGGCAATTACCAAAAAAATGTTGTTTCTCTAGCAAGTAAAGCGTTTAGGGAGGACCAACTTGACTTAAAATGCACCAATGCTAACATGACAGAGAAAAATGCATTACACACATCGTGCAATGCAAGAGACATAACTTCATTTTTCAGCCCAAAATTTATTTTTCAGTATTCCACACAAATGATTGGTCGTCAATAACAATACGTTTCATGCATTTCACCTGAAAAAATGACTATGACTCATAGTAATTTACATGAAACTTAAATGCAGAAAAACACCTCCAGACAACCTTGGACAAAACCCGTTGAGACACTTTACAAAAATACCTATTTTTGCCACTCACCCTGACAAAAATGCTTACTGGCACAAATTAGAGATTGTTTTTCCCCTCCTCCATTGCAATATTGTCGATAACACAAGAAATGCATGCTTGAGCTGTTAAGCCAAAACAACATTGCACCAGGGGTGGGGAGGGGGCGACTTTGTTCCTTTTGGACACGATGCTTGCATGCCGTGAGATTAAAAATTGCACTGAAATGTCTTATCAGTCTTGTCCGGGGTTGTAGATACAGCAATCCAGAATTATCCTGGACAACATTTGTTTTTGTATCTGCCGGCGTTGAATGCGTGACGATATGTTACAAATCAATGATAGCAGACAACTGCAAAAGACAACCGCAAAAGCGATGATGAAAGCACTTCTGGCAGCTGAAGACAAAGTGGGAGATGGAGTGTTTGACACGATGCGTACAGAGACAGCAGTTAGCCCTTTTTCACATATGGATGAGGTGAACTGTTTGTAATGTTCACTGCACTTTGCCACTTTCCTTGCAGAAAACACTGAACAAAAACAGATTTTAATATTTCAGTGAGACAATTCTTTTTTTGTAAGAAGCATTTTATATTTTAAGTTTAAACCCTTTTCAATTCACGTGCACGTAACAGACGTGTTCATGAAAATAACTGGTGTTGCCCTCAAACATTTAGGGACCAGATAAGTTCCTTCCGGCAACTCTTAATTCAATCCAGTACATTAATTTTTTCGCCCTATACCTCACGCAAAAGATTGGATTTAAACTGGTAACACTAAATAATAACCAAAATATGTTTCAACCATTTCTTTCCAGAGCAAAACAGGGAACGAATTCGAACTTTTCTGGATAAGATAAGAAAAAAGGGGGCAACCAAGAGGAACGAAAACCCCTTTCTGCTCAGGCTCGAACCGTGAAAAAACAACCCATAAGAAAGCAACCCATAAAAACCGTCCTCTAATGACTCTCAATTTAAACAAGTGTGAAGGAAAGACGGTGGAGGCGTTCGTGATTACACATAAAATGATGACGATCATATCAGTGTAGATTTTCTTAAGGCAGACGCCAAAAAACTATTTTTTCTGGAGCGAATGCCTAAGCTTGGTGCCGCGGGCGAGATGCATTTCGATTTGGGTAATTTTGTGCAAGAGAGATTATCAGAATTTACGGACGTAGACGGGAACACAAGTACCTTTCAGGAATATCTAAGATCATGGGGCCTGTTTGCAAATCAATGTTTTGTTTACCTCATTTCGACAGCCACCGCAGAAGTGAAAGAAAAAGCATCAACTCGTCCATCAACAAAAAAAGATTCTGACTTGCTTGCCTTTAGATCTTAACGCTGCAGCACAAAACACAGCGTCCAATGTTTTTGTGGGTATTGGAAAATCGGAGTCATCGGAAGGGTTTGAAAACCTCATGAAGACTAGTCCGCCAAAGAGCCCGTTTGACATAAGAGAAACTCAAAAGCCACACTATACTTTAAATGATATGAAAGGACACATTTCACCAGAAGAAGCTATCAACGGAAACACAATGGTCATTCGCTATGAAACCCTCACCGAGTCATCATATTCCAAAGTCGTCTTCAAGTCGATGTCATTCTCTTTATCACAGGGCTACGACAGTGTCTCATTGAATAACCCTCTAATCCGTGAAATTCAGTTAGAGGCATTTGACCCTCTTGAGCATGGATTTACCATCAAAGATATTTCTAAGGGTGGGAAATCTGTTGTTGATAGGTGCTGCAACTTATCTTCGAACGATAAGTTAGGATACAGTTTCCCACAAGCTACTGCGCAACCCAGCAGTCTCATCATCCTCCATTGTCTGTCCGAGATTTGGGGTTTTGACGCAAACGAGTTAATAATGGGAGTTGTAGCATCATGTCACCATGCAGCCGATGCATGGTACGTTTGGCATCGAGATGGCATAAAAATCAAGAAAGACATGTTGTGTTAAAATAAAAGCACCTGGCAACTACACTGTGGAGGTGCACTCTGGAGAAGAAAAGGCTACATCGCATCCAGTTGTGGTCTGTCTAATTAGTGAATTTGAAAGCCCAACTTCACCAGTTCCCAGCACAAGTGTGAAGGACAGCCACTCTCTTTTACCCGTAGCTGAAAAAGATGGCATCACATTTTCGCAAAAAGATGAAATTGGCCGTGGTTCTTTCAGTGTTTTTTACAAAGAAGTGTGGGCTGGAACCACGTCAAAATCCGGCATGCCAAGCATATTCAGTCAGTTGTTGAAATAGAAGTCAGATTACACAGCATGGCTCACCACCCGAAAATTGTCCACATCATGGCCATCTAATTTTTGAAGAATTCTATTTACATAGTTTCAGAACTTATTGAAGGGCACAACTTAGAGGGGCTTCTCTTTTGTGATGATGATGAGAACTCCACAACATTCACTTTACAAAGTTGTGATAAGCTTGACATCGAAAAACAAATTTGTCAGGCAGTGGCCTACTTGCAAAATTTGAAGCCTCCCGTGGCTCACAGTCATTAAACCTGCAAATGTGTTGGTGGCACAAACAACACACGTCACTAAACTATGTGATATGGGTTTAAGCAAGCTGAAATCAGCACAATCTCTCAGTCAGACAACCAACACTGCAATACCCGGAACCCCTTTGTACAAGGTTCCACAATGTCTTCTGCACAAGAGGAAGGCCACTGTTCACTTCGGAATCTGGGCATTAGCGCATGCACTGATTGAACTTTTCACAGAATAGGACTGTTGGCAACAATTTATGAATGAAGACGAGATGGGATGAGATGGGAGTGATTTGAACCTTGATTGTAACTCTCTTATTGCAATTATGAAAAGGAAAGAAACTCCTGGCTCAATGGAATCAATTCCTTCTACCGTCGGTGCTTCATTTCAGCACATCCTCACAGAATGGTCACTATGATCTCTCCAGAAGACTTTGTGCTACTAACCTCGTCAATGCCTTCCACTGAGTAAAACAATCCCACCATTAAACAAGATGAAATACATCTTTTCAGTTGAAAAAGTGGAACTGGAATTGATTTGAAAAATCATGTGACTACTTCCCTATGACTACTGTTACTTTGGTTGTGTTGGTAAACGATGTGAGGTGAGACGATTTCAAATAAGAAAAGCAATGGCAAAAACTAGTCGAAACCCTTACCGCTGGTTAAAAAGGAGCATGTGCTCCTACTCAAAATTGGCCATTCCGGAGTTGCACAGAGAACTGGGGCGAGTTCAAAATTTTAACCAATCAGTAAATTGAAAATATCACATTAGACACGTTTGTATGGATTTTGAACTGTGGTTTAAAGCCCATAACTTGGTCTCTGATCAATAATAAGGCATCAAACCTGAGCAAATGGCCAATTTCAATGCTATCTTTCATATGACAGTGTCAATTTATCGATAAATTAAAATTTAAAACTCGCCCCAGCTCCCTCCTTCCGTAACTCCGCAACGGCCAATTTCGAAAATTAAAAGTTTGTGCTGTGGTGATCAGACCATTCTTAGCCACATTGTTGTTTTCCAGTTTCAATGCATATCTTAGGTTGGTATTACAGAGGCCGTAATTAAATATAAATATCACAACGAAAGCATCATTGATCACATGAAAAGTTGAAGTCTTGCAGTCTTCAAATATTCTTTCGATGTCAAATATGGCCTGGCCTTTTGTTGGTTTGTATCAGTGGGGAGGCCATTATTTATATTCGTTTCAACAAAGCGTTCTTTCCATTTTGTAGCAAGAACACGTTTTAGTAAACGGCCCACATGAGCACTAACAATGCAACTATCTTCATTGCGTGATAAAAACTGGTTTTTGTACTTGTGTTTTTAAAGTAAGTTTACACAGTGTTTGTAAAGTAAGTTTCCACGTAATCCTGCCCTGTCAATAAAGGAAGTAAATTTACAACTAAAATGAGTCGCTAAAGATCTGTTCGCAATAATTTGATTCAATAAATTTGAGCAGAGTTAAACTGGTGTAAAGTCTGACAAGAGATGAACTTAACAGTCTTTCAATGACCCTGTTCTCGTCAAGAGGCTAAACGTTTTTTAAACAATCAGTTATCTCGATGTACAATTTAAGAGCCTCTTGTTCACTTCATAATGGCTCATAATCTGGCTTGATCAGTCATCTCACGAGGCCCTCGAAATTTTCATTGCAATCGACACAATTCTCAGCGTACATTTCTTGGCACGCTTCTACATCCTAGATGTCGACATTTACCAAGTAGTTTTCTTTTCCATGGATTTCTGGAGTAAACAACATGAGGTCTGGAGTAAACAATATTATCAGAAATCTAAAGAATTCTGTTGTTATCAGTCTTATCTAAAACAAACACCAAATTCATGGACTTTCGCAATACTAATTCCCTGGTTTAAACAATTACGTTGCTGTGAGCTTGAAAACATGTGCTCTCTGTCAAGAAGACACTGCAGTGCCCAACATGCTCAAAACGAGGTGACATTGGTGCTGGATATAAGACGCTTGCATCAAATTTAAAGCAGTTTGTAGAAATAGACAGTTTACCACTACCTGTTAAATTAGATGTTTTAGGTGAAGGGAGTGGTGTTGAGAATACGCAACATGATGCTTGCTGGCATAAGAGATGTAGCTTCAAATTTAATGTTATGAAACTTAAAAGAGCTCAAAAGTGAAGCGCAGAGGTGACAGAATCAGTGGGAGAAATTCCTCCAAAACGGACATGTGCAAGTCTTCAGTGTACTGCTTCGAGATCAACCTGCTTCTTTTGCGAGGATCTAGACTCCAAAGAGCCCCTTCACAGTGCACTTTCAAGCCTCGACTTTTGAGTACGCCAAATGGCTATGGATCTACAAAATGACGAAGCTAAGCGCCGGTGACATGGTGGCACTAGAACCTAAATATCACAAATCATGCTTAACAACACTGAGCAAACGAAGCCCGTTCAACAAAGTCAAAAGCGGGGAAAGTAGATGACAACGAAAAATTGACTCACGGAATCGACCTTGCAGAATTAATTTCATACAAAGAGGAAAGTTGAGCTGAAAGTAAGAGTGTTTTAGTGTCTAAGATGACAAAGCTGTAGGAAATGAATACATCCAGACTAAAGCAACTTGGCTTTGTTAAAAAAGCATTCAACCAGACTAAAGAATAGGATACTAGTAAGTATTCCTACAAGGCTACGAGGCTACCAACAGGGTCGGGATACGTTGTTGGCTTTTGATAGCAACATTGGAACAGCACTACAGCAAGTCTGAGAAGATGACAAAGACACTGATGCAAACTACCTTGCAAAAGCAGCCACTATTGTTAAGAAGGACGTGTTGGCTACCAAGTCTACTTTTAAGGGGACATTGTCGAGAGAACTCAGTTCCATCATCTCTGGTGTCTTTGGTAAAGATGATTTCGTATGGGCCAAACATTGAAAGTCATCTTGAAAACCCCTCTTCTCAAGCAGCACTCACTGTTGCCCAGTTACTTCAGTTCAACTGCTAATTCCGTCGCCGTGAAACAAATTCAAATTGTGATCGCCATAGTAAGAACCGAGCAACACCTGTGCCTCTTTACGTTGGTCTGACTGTCCATGCACAAACAGCCAAACGAGAGCTAGTTGACACTCTTTTTAAATCAGGCATATCCTATGATCATGTTCTTGGCATCTCAACAGAGATTGGAGACTATGTCTGTCATAGATGGTGTTTGGTGCCCCATTAAACTAGGAAGAGGCCTCTTTCCAACTTCACCCATAGACAACATCGACCACAACCCCAGCTCAAACATGGCC